>NDXB01022603.1:115766-169570 GCA_002631895.1 Agapornis roseicollis
TTTTTTTTTTTTTTTTGGTCATTCATATTTATGCTCTATGTATCCTAATCTACATTAAACCTGTTCTGTTCTTAACATCCATTTGCAGCATGTCATGAGTATTCAGGTGTGAGTAGTACTGGAATGATATATTTTGTGACCAGAACTGCAATTTGCCTTCTTCCAGTTCCTAAATTAGCTGCCAACTTTAATAATGTCAAATGTTTCTTAACGCAAACATAAAAGAGCTCCACATCTACTCACTCACCTCTGGGTTATCTGCAGTTTGATTCTGCTCGCCTCACTGCAATGCTCCCAAGGAAACACTGCCCTCCGATGTTGTGGATTGGATGCATTTTGCTGGTCTGAATCCAAACTCAGCAGTTGTGCTCAGGCAGGTCATTTGCTTCCAGCTGTTTTGAGCCCAGATGCTGACTTGGTGAAAACTGCCTGGATGTTGTTCAAAGCTGGCGAGCCCTGCTGTGACTCTCATTATGTGCCAGCCATCCATACCTTTGCCAGAGCCCTGTTCCCACACAGAGTGGTGGTGATCTTTGCCAGTGAGAATACAGCTTTCTGGGCAGCATTTGCCAACACCAGCATCTTCTGCCAGCAAGCAGCACCTTATGTGGGACTGTGGCAGAAGCAAAAGAGGTGCATTGGAGCATACTGCTGAAAGAGTCCTTATTGTCATTTGAGTGGCAGGGTTTCATTCTTTAAAAGGGCGGCTAAGCCTTTGTGTTTTCTTTCTTGGTTATGTTGAGCTGGCAGAAGTGGAGAAAACAACAGCAGAAGAGTTATTTAGGTGTAACCTCAGTACAGCCTAGTGAAATCAAAGCTACCTCTGATCCAAATTGCTTTCAGTTACTGCAGGCTATTGCAAGGTTATTCTGCTGAGACTGAAACCTTACCTCTCTTGTGGGAGCAGTGGAAGAGAATCCACATGGCAACAGCTTTCTGCAGCATTTATTCCATTCTCCCCCCTAAAAGGTGGTTCTGAAATGTGAAAGTGGCTATAGAGCCACTTTATGAAGAAAGTGGCTATTAGGGATCGGGGATGTTTTGTTGGCTTTCTGTAGGCCTGAAGATGTTCGGAGCCAACGTTGTGTTGGACATATATGGTAAGCATACAAAACGGGCAAAGAGGAGTTGTTCTTACTGAGGGTGGAGGCATACGGGTAGTCTAGATCCTACCCAAATCTCAGCACAGTTAACTGCTTCCCCTCCCTCGAGTTCTGGGCCTGGGGGCATTCGGTTTGGTCAAGGCAAGGTGATGGTGCCAACCACAATGTTGACCATGATTTGCAGCAAGCTGGGCTGGACTAGGTAAAACTGAACATCCACACAGGTGCGGAGGGCAGCCTCAACCACCACCACCCCAACTTCTGCTGCTCATTGTGGCTGCCTGCACAAAAGCACTTGCCAGTGGAGGCAGCTACCTGAACTTCCCTGAAAGTGCTCTCTGAGCTCTTCTCCTGCAGATACCCCCTGCTCAGAAAAAACATGCCCTTATACATACCAGTACCTCTGTGGGAGAAAGTGCTGCTTCCAGAAAGCATGGTGGCTGAGTGGGACTCCATCTATACTGTATTTTGGGGGCTACAGAGTACTTTGAGGCAGTAGAAACAATTTAGAAATGAAAGCCATTATTGTTTTCAAGGCATTGCTAGTAGGATGAGAGAAGCACCTGGTTCTCAGTTTCTGACAAACAGTGATATATATTGCAGGCTAGATCCCATACAATCACATGCTCTGTTCTGTAGCAGAGAGACAACTTTCAACAGAATAAATTCTTACAGCTCCCTGGAGTCTTGCCTTTCACATCTTGTCTTTTTTTTCCCCTTCCCTCTCATTGCTCCTTTTTTGTTATGTCTCAAGACCTACCTAAGATGAAGAAGTTTTTGCTGGTTTCCTGTCCAGACAAAGCTGACACATACATTTAATAAAGTATACCAGGATAGTCTCCCACATTGGTTCTTGGATCTCTTATGGTTAATTGTGTATTGTTTGGAAAGAGGTCTGAAGTAAAGTAATGCAGTCCCCTGACTCTCATCCTGAAATACGGGTGTTGGCATAGAGGATTTTCACCAGTAGACCTAGACCAACTCTACTACTCCTTCTTTTGCTGGGGCATATGGTGTATGGATTCTCTTTTTGCTCCTTACAGCAATTCACAACAAAATAGTTACTGTAGCCATGTGAAGTGTCTTTTTCAAGCCTCAGAATTTGTTCTGCAGGGAGGTGAGATTTCCTCCTTTTCCAGCATTGGTGCTGAAAACCTTTGCTGTCAGCCTGCATGCTCCTGTGTTGCTACACCAGATGTCCCTTTGTGGACAATGAGGGCCAGCCAGTCCCAGCCTTCCTGCCTGCTTCTGCACTTCCCTGCACAGAGTAGATTTTTTTGTTTGGTAAAGTATTAAATTTTTCTGACTCAGAAATCTGCAAAGAAATTGGACTGTCAGCAGGTAATTTTATAGCTCTTGGGTTTCTTTGCTGTAGCTGTAAATAGCAGAAGAGGTAGATTTCTGTCCTCACTGAGGATTTCTGAATGCTCAAATGATAGAAGTTGAGGTTGTAAATCCTGCCTGTGTGTGTTATCAGCTAATACCAAAAAATAGATTAAAATAATATATTGCAATTAGGTCAGAAATCTAATGAGCAAAGGCTTGTGTACAAAACATGTGCTTGTAGATTAGCTAAGGGGGCTTCCAGAAATGTCTAATTTTTATAACTGCAGTGTCAGGATGACTTGGGGATGATGTTTACTCAAAAAAACCCAGACCAACCCAGAGTTCTAGGTGCTCTATCTCCAGAGCTATGAATCAACCAGTGTACCAATGAAACTCATTTTTGTGAATCAACTGACAATTTAAGAATGGAAACAACTTACTCCACCTATAATAGAGAAATAAGTATTTTAGAGTTCTTGAAAAGGGTTGACTGATTTTACTATATTGAGCCAACTGCTTTTAGAGGTCACCTTCTCCACATGTGAAAGCAATGTGATTCTGGTTCTGTGTTCATTTGACATCTGTATCATTTTCCTTTTGTGCCTGCTAACAGAGAAGTGCCAAAAGTGTTGACCTGAGAGCTGACAATATCTGACATGATCAAGGAGCAAGACCATGGGAGGTCCACATAGCCCTTTGAGGGTGGGGAGGCAGCTGAAGAAATGAAAACACATCAGGAGGATCACAAGAAGCCTTTGTGTACCAGGTGAATGTGGCAGCCACATCAGCCTTTGACATGATCCTTGTTGAACACTTACTTATATTAGGGAAGATCAAGAGAGTCATGACCCATGCAACCTAACCCATGTCCCACCTTGGGCATGGGTGGTGTATTTAGGCAGCCTGCAAGGGAAGGGCTGTGCTCACCCTCTACTTGTTGTGCCCAATTCATTCTCTGCACACCACACCCCATGAAAGGCTGGATGTGACCTGGTTGTCATGCAGGTGATGGAAGAGGAGCTTCATACAGGTGCTTGTATCTCCTGCCATGGCCATTTCTTAGCTAGGAAGTGTCCTCTATTTGTCCTGGGCAGCTCTACAGTGTGGGCAACTCCAACACCATTGTAGTTAGCCATGCTACCTCACTGAGAGTTTTCCCAAGGAGAAGACTGAATTTTTCTGATTAAATTCCACAAACCTTATTATGATGACTCTTATTAATGTGATACTAAAGAGGTGATTACCCAGAGGAAGTGAATTATGTGCTTGGTTTGCCTGAGCCATTGTAAGAACCAAGGTCAGTGCTGGAATAAAGATTCAGGATCAGTTTACATGCCACCTTCATCGGTGGGTAACAGCCTGTGAAACCTGGTTATGGAGTGTGCTCCTCTGCTTTCCTATGCAAGACTGCTACCTCGTAAAGCAGATGCAGGAAAGCCTCAGTAAGTAATTTCACTAACTAATTACTCCAGGGTCACAAAAATGGCCTTCCTACTTCATCTTGGGAAACTGTGATTATACGAGGAGAAATGTTTTTAGTGGTGTCATCTGAGATAGAGATTGTGTGCACGTGTTGTGAGCAGCACCTCCAGCTGTGCTGACAACACAGCAACTCTGCTAGAGGAAAATATCAATTAAAATTTTCTCACTGACAGGCCAGGCTCTCTGTAACAGACTTTATAGAACAGGTCAGAGCTCTTGCTCCCTCAGTGGCACAGTTTATACCTCACTTGAATTCTTTATTTGCTGCCTATCTAAGGGATAACTGAGTTTAAGGCTTCTTCAGCACTAACACCTGTATGTTAACCCTCTTGATATTCTCAGCATCCCACACTGGACGGTTCCCTGCTTCTCCAGGGCTCCTATCCAAGGTACTGGGAATATTTGAGATCTCTACCGAGAAAACTCTTATAATGAACACTGAATGGCCCTGCTTTTGCTTAAACATGATCTGTAATAGTCTTCAGCACATGGAGCTTTTCCCCCACCTCCCTGGAGCTACCTAGAATACGATGTTTTCCCAGCAGAACCATAACCCCTCCCCTAGAGGTCTAGCTGGTAGTGAGCCAAGCCCAGTGTGGTTCAGCAGAGCTGTGTGGCTGTGACCCCATTTACTCAGAAAACTGTTTTTGAGTTGTGAGAAAGTATATGGGCTAAAGCCATGCAAGATGAGAAAAGTGAAATGGTGGAGCAAAGGGTTGGACTTGATGATCTTGGAGGTCCCTTCCAACCTGGTGATTCTGTGATTCTGTGAAAGTTGTTGCATCAGTGATACTTGCAACTATGGGATTCAAAAGAAGGTTACTGACATGAAATGATACAAAATTCTAAGGAAAAATCAGAACAGAACCGGAGGCAACTCAATTATCAGTCTTTCCCAAGAAACCACAGAGGTCTACACTTGTCCAGCTGGTTGGTACCTGGCCAGCAGGTGAGTTACAATTACCATAGCAGCAGATAGTTCTCGCTATCTGCTGGGAGTACCAGCCAAACAGACATTGCTCTCCACCCTCAGAAACTGTGTGTACCCACCTTGCAAAATCCCTTTGATTCTGTCTGAGCAGAAGTGATCCAGTGACGGATGGTTACAGAGGAAAACTTTCATAAGCTGGAAGAGAACCAAAGCAGGCAACTGGTACATGTGATCGCACAGAAGTATTGATAAGTGGAGGGTTTTAAGATGGCGGGTTAGTGAAAGCCACAATAATTTTTTGGAAATAGTTCCAGTGATGACATAACTTCACTGATAACTCTTTTCAGCTCATTTCTGCTCTAAAGTCATCTGACTTCATGGTAAGCTCACTGGATCTTCTTGTGCCTGTGTGCTAGACTGAAGAAAGCTATATTTGCACTTATTTGCCTCCACAGAAATACCTGCAGACCTATGATCATCATACCCCTGATGCCTCACTAAAACCTAAATGTGAGCTCCCCAAGACTGGCTGAAGAATGTGTTGCAATACTTCAACAACTCCCAGATTGCTTTCCTCAGCCTTCTACTTTTTCCAAAGCTTTCTTCAAATGTGAGCAAAAAACCAGCTTGTAGTATTCCAAAAGCATTTGTACTAAATGTAGATTCAATAGAGAATGATGAAGAATTTTTTATTTCTTTTCTTCTTCGTATGGCTTATTACATTTTTTAATACAATTATATTCTAATATTGTTATAGATTTCATATGACATATCATGGTATACTTATGTAGACCCATCCATGAAGCAAAAAGACACATTTTGATTTGATTCATGTGGTGAGAATTTGGTTATTACTTTCGGCTAACCAAGTTCTCTTGAATGCTCTCTCTTTTCCATGCAGTGTGAACCTTCATGTAAACCACATCATTTATGGAACAATTAGTCAACTGTGCAAGACTGACCATGGGGATGGATAACCAAAAATAGAAAACTTTTTCAACTGTCACACAGTTGATGGCAATTGTTCTTTTGGTAATTCGTATTAGTTTGGGCTAGAGCAATGCAGATGGTTTTGCTGCTGTGAAAAGGAGACACTTGGAGATGGGAACATTGGGCAAAAATTAATTGTTATTTCAAGTGAAAAATATACTTGGGAACCATATCAAACATTTAACTAACACCACCCAACAAAACACAAAATCCCTTATGTTGATGTTATTCTTACTGCATATGCCCAATATAATATTGTTACTATGTTTTCTTCATCCTGTTATTATCTCTCTGCCTTCTCCCAGATAATAGCTTTTTCATTGTTTTATGTTCTGATTAACTGGTCATTTAACAGACCTGCAAAAGAAGGAAAGCTAATCAGATGCTGAAACCTCCAGCTTCCACCCTGAGCCACAATAACATGCTTTGATCCCCTCCCTCCAGATGACAGCAGGCAGTAGGATGATAAGGCTTCCAACTTCGTTTTCTTGTTAATCATGGTTGCAAGCATAGGATCTAATATTTGTGGTAGAAATTCTAATTGGAGAAGGTAATTTTCCAAATTAGAAAGCTCTTTATGAAAGCTCTCCTTTAGTGAGAGTATAGCACCACCATTTACATGAATTTACAAGTCAGAGGAACACATACAGGACTGAAGAAATGCTGAATTCTTGGTTCAGATGATTATAGCTGTGGAGCAATTCTGCTGGTTCAGGAGACAAACTCCTGAAAACAAAGCCAATCTGTCTTTGTTTTCATGGACAAGCTTAGATAAGTTCACAAAGAATTAACCGCTAGGGATTTCACAATTAAAACCAAATGAAAAATCTGGCAGTCAGTGGGAAATAAAAGTTGACCCTCAGAAGTCTTAAAATCTCTGGTAGCTGAATATTTTGGGAAGTTAAAATGTACATATGCATACTTCTACTAAATGTATTAATTTTCCTGCAGTTTTAAAAGAGAATTACAGGGGCTGTGCTGCTTTTCATTACCTAGACATGTCCTGAAACTCAGTTAAAAACCTTAACATGAAATGACTTGTACTGAGCACTGCTTATTTTCCTGACTCATTTTTATTCATGAGTTTTCTGGTATATTCCTTGGAGATGGCTGTGAATAAAAAAGAGAAAAAAAAAATCTTAGTTCAGAAATAAGGCTTGGGAGGATGATGTACTGTCAAAGTATCATAACAGAGCGATTGTGCTGGCTTCTCTTACTAAATATTTTGTGCTACCACTTCCCCATTTTTTCTCTGCATGGTGAAATTTTTCATCACCTCCTTAGTGCTTCACTGCAGAAAAACCTTCTGAGAAGTTCAATCCCACCACCTTCCAAAGACACATTTGATGCTCCTTGGTATCGCTGTTTGTGACTTTTTTTATGGCCCTGAAAGACAATTATAGCAGAATTGTGCTTCTCTCTCTGTTTCTATGATTCTATTGTACGATTCTATGATTTTAATATTATGTAACAAGTGGTGATTTCTTCTTTCTGTTAGAAACTGAAGGCATTCACTGTGATAGAAACATAGGAATGCCATGTTTGGTTTCCCCTCATCTTCTATTCCTATCTGTATGGAACTCATTCAGACTCTTCCTGGCAGGCTTTTCTGGTGCAACAGCTCCATACTGTCTCCATATCCCCATATTGCTTTCTTTTGGCAATGTTGTTATCTGCTTGGCACAGCTGAGGCTGAACTGTGGTATGACCTGTATGATAAATTCATTTGTAACAAGAGAGTTTGTGCATTTTCAGTATAGCTTGGGCATCTTGCTTGATGCTGGTGCCCAAGGTGCAAAAGAGAAGAAACAGGCAAGAGTGACTCATGATGAAGTACAGATGAAATTACAGTGGGTGGGATCCCTGTGTTACTAATGCATCCTTGGAATAAAGCCAGAGCTGAACTGTGATTTTGAATTAGTGAGTAAAAATAAAACCCTAGATACTGCACTACCCTCATAATCAGTGTGCTCCTTTACAAGAACCATCTTTTTCTAAAATAGAAGTAATGATTCAACTACTCTAACATGAAAATATGAGTTCTCTACTAAACCAAGGGGAGAGAGAGATATCTAATTATTATGCATATAAATCTTGCTTTCAATAGCACTGATATGGAAGCTCAATTGTAAGCGCAAATGGCTGTAAGCTGCAGGTCTAACTGAGTGAGTACAAACTACTTAAAAGAAGAAATACAGAGCATATGAGTCATGCTTCCCAGTGCATGAAAGTAATTTTAATGTTATAGTAAAATTATTGTTTTATCATTACTTTAAGTTATTTTTCTTTCACTAAAAAAATGAGTCTTCCATGCTGTTTTACGCAAGTTATTAAGCAACAGCTATTGGAATCTACAGAAATGTGAGAAATTTATTTTATTTTTTCAACTTTTGTTAGACTTATAACAGATGTAATATTACGACTATGCCAGGTAATTTAAATCTAATTAAGTTATAAGTAATTTCATAGCTCAGAAAGAATTGTTTCTGTAGTTCTCAACATCTGAGCCACTAAAGGTGCCTGTGGTACGTACTGAACTTGTTATACGAGTGAGGTTTCTATGGATGTCACAGGGCACAAAGTCCTTCATATCCCTGGAGGACCAAAATGTTGTCTTTATTTTGTAATCAAAAGTACCTGATGCATGGTTAAAAAACATTGTGTTGTACAGGAACAGAATAATTTAATTCTGATACAAACAAGAGGGATTGATGTAGGCAAATAAACTACAATCAGTGCAAATTAGCAGCTTTCACAATTTTAAAGATACGGTAATAGAGTGATTGAACTGATACATGGCAAGCACGAACCCTTAAACCATGTTTCTGAAAGGGGAGCAGAGAAACCAACATATGTTTCACTGTGGGTTGCTGATATTTAAGCAGATGGGTCTCTTTTGTGCCTTCACAGGTCCAAGATATCTATTGACTAAAGAACATCCTATTACCATTTTGATGTATCAGTAGCTGATGATGCATAACTGCATACATAACTCAATTTTAAAAGATAAGACAGTGAGAATTAAAGCAAAAAAAGGAAATAAAGGAAATTCAGAAAATGTAATTTCAGTTTTTTTCTTGAAGTAGTCTTCACTTATTGATTCCCCTCTCCTTCCCACTTCCATTAAACTAAATGATTTTGACCAAAATCTTCACTTTTTCCAAAGGAAAAAAAAAACCCCACATTTAAAACCAAGTTTCCTCTATTTTAGAATTGTGCCTATGAAAGGAAAGCATTGAGCATTAGCTTGTCTCTTACAGCTTAACAGTTCAGAGGATTAGGCCCATAGTATTAATTTTGGGCCCATTTAAATGAATGTTGAAACCAATACTGAAATTGTATCCTTTTAGAATGATTAATAAGAAAACTAGCAAAGTGTATCAACAAGGATCTTCCTCTTCATGTCAAAATGTAGAAGGCAGAGGATCTTAAAGCCCAGAGACAACTAGTAAATAGAGTCTTTTCTAAATACCTGTGAAGAAGATAATCTTGTAGCTGTATTACAAAGTGATCTACAATTTTTATTGGTTCAATTATAGAAAGCTCTGTGCTAATCCTATTACTTCTTGTTCATGAACTAATTATCCAAGGTCTGTAAAGAATCATATTAAAAAAGGAGTGCAGCTCCTATGAACACTGACATTTTCTGCGCAGCTCGTTATACAGCATTTGAAGACCGCAGGAAAGACAACATAATTGAATATCCAAGGGGCATGTTTTTTGACACACTGCTGCTGGAACTGTCTCAGCAGATGACAATTGTAACAATAAGAAGAAGACGAATTTCATTTAGACATGACAGATATTGTCAGAAATAGAGCAAACAAAGCTGGAGAAAGCATAAAGTCACATGGAATAACCTGGAACAGCAAATGCATGTGCAGGTATTTAGGAAGTTTATTTCCCACCAAATGGACAGATAACATAAACAGGAATTCTATATGCCTGACTTACTTACACACATTTCACCACATGCTCCAATGCAGCCACAATATCAAGCTTCTGGTTGCTGAATTTGCCTTTTTCTCACATGAGAGAAAAAAAAAAAAATACTGTAATTTGCAAATGACAATAAAAATATATTTTGACCTTACAATATTTTTCACCTAATCTATCTCCTGAGTAACATGGGGCAAAATTTTGCCTAGTAGTCGAGCTAGATAATGTATGTTTAGCAACTTTTGCCCTCCAGAGAGATATTCAGGTCTGTCTGAAAATTATTTGTTTTAATGATTTTGCCACTATTTACAGTGATTTCTTTCTAATTGCTAGTAACATTTATTGAAAATGCTTTTGAAATTTTGCTCTTTTTCTAATTTAAGTTTTCTGGCTTTTGTTTCCAGCTGTCAGTTTTTACTCAGCCTTTTCTAAGCAGAATTACTAAGACTAAAAAATAAAGTATGGTAATGTCAAAGATGAAAGCAATATCTAGAAACTCCCCTCCTTTTCCAATACTCAGTTCTAAACAAACCACTGGTTGCTTCAAGGTTTAATTTCATTGTATATGGATGTAATACCAAAAAAAAAAGATCCAGTTGTTTTCATAGTTCCTACCAGCCACTTGCTTACCAGAAATATGATGTAGAAAAGCCCGTAGGCAGGTCTGAAACTGGATCTTAAGTTCTTTAAAAAAAAATAAATTAAATTGATAGAGATGTTGAAAAATTCTATCAATTGCATTACCTCTGAAAGAACAGTGATTCTGTAGAAGAGGGGAGAGACAGAAGAATATGGTTCCCATTTCCCATTCCATAAGATTGGGCTTATATATGTAAAATTGATGGAGAATCACAATTAAAAGAAAATGAATTGCATGCTGGGAAAGTCCCCATTTCTTCCATCTATATCATCCCTCTGATAAAATGTTCTGATAAAAATTTCTTTTAACAGCTGAATGGCAAACAAGTGCTTCAAGATGGAGAAAATTGATTTGTCCTATACAGAGTTTGGGCAGGCTAGATCCAAAACCAGATTTAAGTTCATTGCACTAAACTTGTGCTGGTCTCATTTATCCTCACATAATATACCTAAATGCTACCCTCACATGTGTATTAAATCAGCTCTGAAGCACTTGGGTACCTTGGTTTGCATTGCTAAGCAGTAAAAGTGTGTCTTAATTTTTACTGTCACTACACACATTCATCATAGAGTGATCCACCTCTTCCCAAATCGCCAGGGAGCTCAAGTATGCTCCTAGCCAAGGCTCCTTTTCAAGACTATGAGCAGCCCCAGGGAACACACTACCACATATGCTTATAGCAGAGATCTTGGTTCTGCTAATATAGGGAAGATTAACTATTCCCAAAGGCTATTCCCTGCTTGATGTTGCTTTCAAGCCTTACTCACCCATGTTTCGATCATTTTCACAGGAATTGCAGGTATAGCATCAATTAAAGAAGCAAAACGCCAAAGCACCTTTCTCAGACTGCCTGCAGTCCCATCTTACTGGCTTCTATACTTCAGCTAGTAAACCTTCTCTTCAGTTACCACACTTGATCCTAAGTCCTAATGATTGGCTTTTATCCTGTTGGCTTTTTAGCGTGCATCCCTGAGTTGACAAGGATGCATATGAATCCTGCTGAGGATCAGGAGCACTAACAGCTGAATGAAGAAGGAAGATGGCAATGCCAGCAGCAGCTGGGACCAGGACATGAGAAGAGGGATGTGATGTCTAGGGACTGACAAAGCTAGGAGTAGCTTTGATTCTCCCTCCCCTTGAAAAGTTGCTATAATTCTATTATCACCTTGAAGAAGGGCTTCCAACCTTGCTGGGGTAGCAGTCTCCAGGGAAGACGGATGTAGCAAACAGGCTACTCATGTAATTAGAGCAGCACTGTTTGGCATCACTTTGAAGCATGCATCACAATAGTACATTTTAATGACCTTCCATCGGGCACTTCACTAATGAAGATGAGCAAGGAAAGAGTGCAAGGTAGGAAACCACCACAGATGCACTAACATGGCTGAGAATGATGGTAGCATAAGTTCACTGATTATTGCTAGATGCCTTGCCAATTCTGTGCTTATTCAAAGCCAGCACAAAAAGAACAGTTTATGCAGGTGTATCTTAATCCCTGAGATAACTCAAGGAGCATTTATCAGTGTAAAAAGTAGGTTTCCCCCATGCATGCTTCTAGCTAAACTGGGCTGTTAAGTTTGTGTGTGTTGCTGATACAGTGCCTTGTTTAGTTCATGGGTTGGTTGTTTATTTACTGGTTTCTTTTTAGGTGTGGTGATGGATACATAAGTGTTATAAATTATCTTCTGTGTGCTTGAGAACAAGAATTGCAGTCCAAAAGCTTGGGTTTTTTTAAAAAAAAGATGGCTAATATTAGGAAAGGAACTGAAGAGACTATTTATTCCTTTCTCCTGTGCCAAGGTCTGATTGAGACTGACCTGAACTCTACAAAACAAAAATATCAGTTCATATTGCTTTGGAAAGTCTGGTGTCTCCAGTCAACTCTGATAAATCTATTCTGGCGGCTTGCTGTTTTCATGATTGGTAAGTTATTTTTTAAAATCACTATCCTAAATCTCCCTTATGGTAATGTAACATCCTTGCTTTTCAACCCTGACAAGTTCTGCACTTGGAGAACCAAACATCCTCTTGTTTGCTGCAGTTACTTTGTGTGTTTAAACACTGCCATTGCAGCTCCCTTCAACTTTTCTTCTTTGACCAAAATATCCCATTTTCTGCCTATAACAAAGCTGCATTTTCAGGTAGATTTGCTGGCAGGGATCAAACCCTGTGAGATTGTAATGACAGATGTACCTTCCCCTCTATTATACTCACTGAGTTTCAATTATCTACTGTTCAGCTGGAAAAGTTTGTCAGCACAAAAGTAATGCAAATGTTGAGCAAGCATTTTGGAGTGTATAACACAGCTCAACCAAAATTAACCTAAAAACCTACAGAGCTGGACAGAGAATTTGCTCCTTGATGCCTTTTGTATTCCACCACCTGCAGAATTCTCTTGGGAATGTTAAAATCTAGGGAATGTTAAAAATGTGATAAGACAATTTCTGTATTGCCTCTCAGCAAGACTGAAGCTCTTGCTTTCAGCTACAGTTTTGAAAATAACACACTCCATCTCTATGCTTCTGATTCTTGGTTGTGAAAGGTGATAATGGTATTACTCAGTTTTGTGGGGATGTAGAGAAGTCAGGGCAGACCATCATATGTTGTGGCACAAAGGGATGCTAAAGGCCTGATCCTACATCTCTAGCCTCCATAAAAGCAGAATGCCATGTTTACACAGGTTGGAAAGGCTGAGTTTAGTGTTCTTACTTTTTACCAAATGACGCATTGTCTGCAAAGTCAAAACTCTAAAAAAAAAGAAGAAAGAAATAAACAGTGGAGGGAATGGCTGTGAAAAGTGGAACCAAATGTAGTGGCATTCCCACAGTGAGTCACTCCCTTTTACACTATATTAATTTTGATAGTGACCAAATACCCATAGTTCTGTAGGCTTGTGTTGTTAACATCATTGGTTTGCAAAATTCACCATGAAATCTTGATGTCATCTCAGATTTTGTATTTGCCTGTTCTACATGCCTTGGAAAAAAATAGACACTGTAAGAAAATCCCCCAGTGATCTAACGCTAAACCTCCTGGTTTAGCGTTAACTACCTCCAGCAGTACTCAAGAATTTAAAATGAAAAAGGTTGTGAAAGGCAGCAGGATCTCCTGCTCTCTGTGTTTTGGTAATAGATCCCCTTACTCTTTTTTTCTAAGGTGTGATCCTTTTGTGTGTGTGTGTGTTTGTGTGTGTGTTTGCACTCACTAACTCTTTCCCATCAGTTCCTGGCCCATTCTGCTGATGCTGCTGACACTGGGCTGCAGACTCCTGCCCGCCTTGGGAAGATGAGGGTGCTGGAGGATTCTGAAGGCAAACTAGGTATCTGGTTTCTGAAACTGCCATCAATGCTCCTAGCAGTATCTTCTTTCTGGGAGGTGCACTGTGAAGCCAGTGCCAGTAAAATCTCTGTTACTTCAGTGAACAATCACAGGAAGAACTACTGCAACTAGAATCCATACATTTTCTTTTTATGTAAGAAGGCCTCAGTTCATTTATATATGAGGTTCAATCCTATTTTGCCGGTGTATTGCAGGGCAGTAGAATCTGAGCAGAGTGGCAGTAAATTCTCTCTAATATTTAGCATTTATTTAGCTTTAAGTACCTTCATGGTTCCTGGTTTCATAACTTCCCTTAGCTCCTTGTTTTAATGCTTATAAATCTTTTTCTTTTGTTTAACCTTAATTTTCTCAATTGCCATTTAAGCTCATTACTGCTTTCTCTATCTTCAGTGCTAATGAGAAAATTTTTTATCCTGGTTGTCTTTAAAGCATCTTTTTGTCCATTAGTAAAATGTTAGTGTCTTGTCTCAGTCTTCCTCTCTGCCAATGAAAATCATCAGTCTTTGATATTGCTGGGCCTTTTCCAGGTACTTTTTTTCTCTACTTGAAATCTTTAATTTACTCCTCTTTAAGCAGAGCACGCAGATTATAAGTGCAGTGCTTCTGACTGAAAGCCAGTCAGTACTGCAGAGAAATCTCCCTTAGTTTGTAAGTACTACTCCTCCAGGCTGCAAAGCAGAGCTCTTGTGTCACACGTGACAGTGATAACCTGCCTGTAGCTATCCACTGGGATAATAAGAACCTACTGTGGTGCAGTTTGCCATCTGCTGACCAGAAAGTATTTAATATATGACTGGTTTAGAACACAAATATTGTTTTCTGGTTTCACTGGTTTAAGATTTCTGAGGTTGAAAGAATAGAGATTTTTTCCAGAGCTGGAGGATGTAAGTCAGGCTATCTTCAATCCCTTGAATAAGGGGGAGCTGGTGCTCCAGAGTGGGTTTAGGAACCCAACCTCAGCATTCTGGCATGGTAAACAAAGGACCTTATGTTTACCCACAGACTGGCTGCAGGAGTTTCCTGGGTTCCTGGTGTGGAGCTCTTTGGGGAGCAGGAGGTAGACACAGGAGGTAAGCATCTGGGCAAAGCCAAGAGGCAACTAAAGGAGCAGACTTGTTTGGCCAGCGCAAAGAAGTTGTGAGTGCTCCATCCTTGGCAGTGTTCAAGGCCAAGTTGGGCAGAGCCTTGGGTGACATGGTTTAGGGGAAGGCATGCCTGCCCATGGCAGGGGTGTTGGAGCTAGATGATATTATGGTCCTTTTCAACCCTAACTATTATATGATTATATGGTTGCTGCATCTTTTAAGATACGAGAGACCATTACTAGAGCAGCCTGGAGCTAGGAGGACTTTACTTTGTTTTGCAGAAGAGCAAGGCGGGATGAGAACATGGTGGGTTTGCAAATTCACGCTGTGGGCCATGTTTCCATCTGGCATTGCTCAGATTTTATCTTCAGATATTTACACAAGCTGAAGATTTGGACTGAAGATTTTTGCCTGTTCATGCATATACATATATTAGGTTCATATTAGATATCATAATCATTCTGCGTAAGAGGTCTTTTTATAGTATCTTCATTTCAACAGAATTTGTCATCTTGTCAGATTACTGTTTTATAGCAGCTGGTACTAAAAAGTGGCTTTATGATAAATTGTTAAGAGTTTCCATGGTGCTATACCCACTTTATAACTTCATCTAGCCTCTGGACTCTTGTCTTCTTATCTCTTCGTATAATTTTCCACTCATCAAGTTTGTCCTTTAGGAAAGAGCTGCTATTAGAACCAGGAAAATAGCAGTGCAAGTTATTTATTTCCATTCTTGGTAATGACTCACTTTTACTTAATGAATTGGAAAAAGTACCTGAAATTAATGGAGCAAGGTGTTGTCTAACTGTAAAGCAGGCAGTACTGTTCCCAGCCCTGAGATTCCTCCTCAGGTAAAGATCAGATTTTCACTGGCTTTGGGCGTGTTTTGCTTCATACTCTGTTTCCCATCTGGAAAATAAAGCCATTAATCCTATTGCTTGTGGGATTGGAAGAGATTTTAAGAGGCAAAGAGAGCAATGGGGCATTTGGCATGTATTGCAAACTAACAGGTAACTAATTCACATTTGCTGTTTAAAGAAGCCCTCTCTTAATTACTGTCATAGTGCTTGGTAATCCTGGGATAAAGCTTCTGTTTATTAGAGGATAAACCAGAATTATGAATCCTAGCTCTGTGGGCTGCTGGGCAGCCAAATGTGTATAGTTTTCAACTAGGACACTTTATATCTGCTTCTATTTGCAGCTCTGCTAATAACCTACCACAGGGCACTGAGCAAACTGCATTCCCTTCCTACTGGCATCTGGTAATGGCCTTCTGATAAAGTAACACCTGGTATCAAGATTGTGATATTGATCTTTTTGAATTCTGTAGATAATAACTGCTATTTAAAGTTTAGCAGCCATTATGATTATTTGTTTTCCTCAGCACAGTGGAATTGCAGTTATTTTATCTTTTGGCTTTAGTAAAGCTCACTGTGTCCATTCAGGTCTTCTAAAATGAGATTCCAGTGTATTACTCATTTTAGCAACAGTTAGATAGAGACAGAAAAAATTCTACTTTAATAAGTATTAGCCTTTTTTATACAATTGCACCTACCTGTTCTACTTAGAGTATGTGATTAGTTTGGGAATATGGTTGCAGCTGTGACATGCAGAGGCATGCAAATTAAGGTTCATAGGGAAAGAGATTTCCTCTTGGCACAAACTGTACCATATATATCTGGGAAGCAATGCTGCCAACACAGTGGCTGCCTGAGCAAGGAGCAGCGTGCTCTGAAGTCCAAGTTCCCTCATATGACTTTGGTAATGTTTTTTCCCTAGCTGTATGGATCTTCTCAAGAGCAGATACTAGTAGGCAAGGATCAGTCTCATGAGAACATGAAAAGGAAAAGAAGATGCTCTGGGAAGTTTCGCTGAAAAAAAGAGATTCATGCATGTGTCTTTTCCTAGAAACAGTCCTGTGAAGCTGGTTCAAAGTACATAAGCAAGGCTGCCTGTGGAAGCTAATGGTGTACCTTAAGNAGAAACTGCTCTGGGAAGTTTCGCTGAAAAAAAGAGATTCATGCATGTGTCTTTTCCTAGAAACAGTCCTGTGAAGCTGGTTCAAAGTACATAAGCAAGGCTGCCTGTGGAAGCTAATGGTGTACCTTAAGCTAGATAATAAAATGTGGGGTTTGTTTGTTGTTTTTTTCTGTTGGGGAGGGGGGTTTGATTGGTTGGTGTTTTGGTTTATTTGGTTGTTGTTTTGGTTCTTCTCCTCCTTCACCTCCCTCCCCATTTTTTCCTTGTCACTGCTGGATGGACAGGAACAACAACAACAAAGTACACTTTTGAAGTGGTTAAGAAAGATGAATATGCCCATAACTTGTATACAGGTTGCAACAAAGCCCCTTCCAGATCAGAAAAAGAAGGGGTGGATATCCATCTACCGATGTGAAGTCAGGAAATACCTATACCAGAACACAATACCAGGTTTTGAAGTTTCCCTTTGACCAGTGTTATTGACTTCATTTGTGTGCTCTTTGTGCTATATGTTACAGCTTCTCAAAAGGCCATGGATTCATGCCCTGGAAGTGAGACTACTCTGCCTTCCATGCTTTCTCTGAATTTTTTTCTTTTAAAACTTAAGTTTCTAGTTTTCAATTAAATAAAGTTTGGCTTGAATTTCAAATACTTTTAATCTTTTTTAGAGACCTCATTCCAGGTAAATTCAACCTACTGCTGTTCAGAGTATGTCACAGCTCACAGAGCACCTTCCTCCAGTCTGTCCTCCTCCCCTTCTTAAACTGTTCTGCATGTTGGCTGGGACACGTGGGGGTGTGTTACCATTTGTGACATGCTGCTCTGACATGCAAGAAAACAAGGTGAGCAAAAACTGGAAACCCAGCTTCCTGAATGAAGTTTCATTTGGACAGAATTGTGAAAAAGAAGAGAGAAATACATAATCTCAATCCACTCACACGCACATTCATCTTGTACATATTCTGCCTTGCTGGTCTGACTCTTTTCTAAGATCTTAAAAAGCATCAGGCTTAAACAAGAGGGTATGTTTGGCATTGTATGATTTTGTACTAATGGTGACGTTACCTGATGAGAGAAAACACTGCAGAAATTATTCATTGACATTTAGCAGTAAACGGGAGTTAAAAAGACTATTGTGTGAAACACCACTTGTATTCAGTATGAAAAAGTAGGAGTCTGATCTTCTTAAGGAAAGTCAATGAAAAAGATGGATATGATTAATTTAACTTAAACCCAATACTTTTTTTATTTACTTATATGGCTTCTTCTAAATAGCTTTTCATGAAGCATGCCTGGGAAGTACATTTAGAAAGCACTCCAGCTCTGCAGAAACTGCTTTTCTGTTCTCCAGTGGTGCTGATTTTAACAGAAGACAGAAATAGATGTGGGCCATGACATTGTGGGGAAAACGGAATAACATCCACCCAAAGGGGACAGATTTTGGGCAGTTTCACTTGAGGACACGTCTTGTTTAGACTTAAAGGGTACTG
The DNA here is from genome assembly GCA_002631895.1 of Agapornis roseicollis. Lineage (NCBI taxonomy): Eukaryota > Metazoa > Chordata > Aves > Psittaciformes > Psittacidae > Agapornis > Agapornis roseicollis. Next base: position 134,072 of record NDXB01022603.1, read on the forward strand.
GAATTTGAGGTCTGGTGCACCTCCTGAGAATAACCATACTATACACTCTGCATGGGGAAATGTGTTTATCAGCAAAATGTCTTTTGTATGTCAAGGTTTTTGCAGTCCCACCTGCTTGTGTGTTATGGGAGTGTCTGAGTGGCAGACAAGATCTCAACTCCACTGTATTTTCAGAGGTCATATGTCTTCTTAACAGACAAACAAGATACAAAATCACTGCCTCTGGAATACTTCTCTTCAGATCTCACACTTGAAAAGGAAATCATCCAAGGCATCCAGTGGTATCTGGAAATAAGTAAGCAATGCCTGAAAATGGGAAAACCCAGCAATGGAAACAATATTAATTTTTTGGACTAATCGAATTGGCCATGTTAGCAGTGAATGTGTAGATATTTGTATTTAAGAAGAACAATGATGTAAAATACTTTGAAGTCTAGGTGAAAAACACATCCCTGTTAAGTGTAGCAGAGCTGTGATTTTCAACAGCATGGTAGTGCTCACTTTCTAAGTTTAAAGCTGTAGAGCAACTGAGGGTCATTTTGGGCAATGTTAGGATGGTAGAGAAGTTTGCAATGAAAATGAGTATGAGGTGCACAGTTGTCTACTGTATATTAGGACCACTGTAAGTTAATGTACTACTCCGCAATATTTTCCAGTAGGATCTCATTAAGTTTTGAAGAAATATCCAGTGCCCTTCCCTCCCATATATTTTAACATGCTTCCTTTCCACAGACTGCTGTTTTGGTTTGGGGTTTTTTGTTGGTTTTGTTTGGGTTGGTTTTTTTTTTTTTAACCTCTCAGAATTTTAAATATATGACACTTTCTGTTTCCATTTTTCTCCAACTTAAGTGACATTGACAACTGTATATTCAGGAAGAAATGATCCCCTTGATTTAAAGAGGTCCATATTGGTATAACCTGAAAGGGAAAAAATGAGATAAAAATTCTAGTGTTTATGTGCCAGCAAAAATAGATCTGTAAGAATGGTTCAAAAATCTAAGGATGCTTCTTATGTGATGATGCAAGAAATAAAGTTTAATAAAGGGGTAAGATATGTAAGCTATGAGAGCTGCCAGTGGCCAAATGTGAGTCATCTTTTGTACATAAAGCTTCACTTGTGGGAGAAGAAAAAAGTGTAGGGGAGTTCTTTTGATGACCTGCATCACATTTCTTACTTGAAGAAGAGTTGTGAAGGTCTCTTTCATATTTCTGGTGGGAAAGAGTGAGGATGTGGCCCCTGTTTTTGGGCCTATGGCAACTGCCCTGGGCTCTGCTCCCTACCCAAGACAGGCTCAGCCCATCTCCTTCCTCCTCTGAGCTGCAAGGCAACAGCATCCCCCATGCAGGCCACTGAGAGGCTGAGAAGGAGGGCTGGCATGTAGCTTTGGGTCCCAGCGTGGCATTAATGTGGTACCTGTGCAGCTCACAGGAGATCCGGGACCTGGGAAGCCCAGGCAGAGTCCCACACACAGATGTAGAACTGGAGTCTCAAGGAGGGAGCTACAAAAGGCAGCTGTGGGCAACAGGACAGCCAGAAGCCAGAACTGTACCTTAGCCCTGGCTGAATGGAGTGTAGCAACTTGCTAGACTTGTATTTCCAGATTTGCTTTCAAGAAGTCCTGATCTGGGTTTGGAACTGGGTTTTAATCATCTGCTTTAGTAATGCAAAACTTTGGGGGTGTCTGTGTGCTACTCACAGATTTATTTATTTATTTATTTAATGAAAATACCAAAATATTTGATGTTTTGCAATGGCAACAAAAAACTGTTTACCTGTCTACTACTGAGATTCCTTAATTATTTAAGACATGAAATACTCATCATCTGGCTTCCAGATAACTGGTTTTTTCCCATCACATTGCACCATTGAAATGGTTACATAATAGATACTTTATATAACATTTCTGAAATAATGAATAATGATCATATTTTATAGCTGCCATCAGAGATTTCAGTAGCTCTTATAAATAATGATAATGGTGACCTGAAAAAATATGTTCTTCAGCAAAGTTTCTAATTCCTTCCTGGTTTAAAAAAATCAACGTAGCACAGATTGTGTGTTTGATGTGCACATCGAGTAACTTATCGCGTGTAAAAAATTGTCCATCATCTGTATTTCTACTGCTACCTATAGATTTTATTGCTTTTTTGAGATGAGCCATCTAAGTACTGATTTTATATTCATAGAGAGCTAACTGGAATGTGTCATAAAGCCCAAAGAATTTGTTTTTAGATGATAAATGTACTGATATTTGTGACTGATGATGTGTGAATGTGAGCTTAAGAGCTGGCACCAAACTCATACCACTTGCAGTTAGTTTTTTCATTATAGTCATTTTCTTAGACCAAGTGAAAAAGGTATTGCAAGCATCACTTGAAAGCAGGCTAAATAGAAGAGTATCTGGATGTTGGGTGTGTACAATTAGAAATGTCATTAACTGTCATTTTGTCATTAACTGTCTACGAGAAGGATTCTCAAACCAGCTGTTTCTGTAGATGTTCTTCAATATCTGAGTTGCCTTTCAACTACCTCTGCTTAGGATAAATCTGTGCCATTGTTTGTTATTCATTTATTTTCAGTAATTTGAGATTTGCAATTTTTTTCTGATTGGCTGTTAGCTCTGAGACAAAACAATATTTCTAAATGAATGTCTCGACTCCTGTTGCAGCTGCTGCTGTACAGAATAGCTGATCTTCCTGCATGAACAATGCAAAGCAGCTTGTTGATCACATCAGTATCGATTAATAGTTGCCAGAACCCTCTTTCTGGTGATATTATTATTAGCATGAAATTCTATTGGCTACTCAGCAGCTATTTGTACAGATTGCCATTTTTAGGCATAGTAAGTACACCAGCTTTAATAAAATCTAAATGGCCCCCATTATATCAAGATTGAGATTATTTTTTAGCATTTGGGTAACAGTTCTGAGCTTCTGGATGGATGGACACTCCATAGTGCTCTGGGCTCTGTGAGATTGCAGAGATCTGCATGTGCAAGTTATATATGTTGGTGTTGCTGGTGGACAGCTGGAATTTGGTAGTGGGTGTTAGCATGTTTTCTCATGTTTTCTTGCTGCTCCATTAGAGATGAAGAGTTTTCAGTATTATTAAGCATGGATACCTCAGCAGGGAACTTCCTATTTGCAATAATTTCCTCATAATATAACCACTGTTATATAGTTTGTGAGATCAAGTTTGAGTTTGCCAATTAGCTGGATGGTGTCAACATAGTTCAGGCAGGTGTGTCGGTGGAAACAAGTGCACCTTTTCACCTGTGCATGGAAAGCATCACTTTCTCCTATGGAAAGCCAACAGATTTAGGGATACTTATTTCTTCTGGGAACCAGGTACCATGCTATTTTGACGTCTGATTTGGCAAGAAGGTATTGTCTCATGGCAAGGTGGTAGGGCATCAGGTCTCAGTAAGTTTGATATAAACAACGTGTGAGAGGGTGGTAGTTGCAAGCCAGACAACAAAGAGTTTAAGAGTTGAACAATGAAGATGGGGCAGTTGTATGATAATTGGATTTACATGGTTTATGTCCCTAACCACTGCTGATGTGACATTTTGTCCCAATGGATTCTCTTGTTGCAGCATAGTTAAGTATTTGTCTGTTTATTTTGCTCAAACTCTGTACTTTCTTAAACAGGCTGATGCCAAGTTGTACATCTACTTGAAAAATGCATTTTGTGATGACTCTTACTTAACATCTGTTATTTCTCTGTGTAATTGAGTAGGCTATATAATTTACTTGTAAGGTATTTTTAATTTACTTTATAACTGCTTATTTGTCAGGTGCTATCAGAGCCAGCTGCTACATTCTTATTTTTTATCTGTGTTGACTTAATCTTTTCTTCAGGGAAGAAATTACTGTACATAATGATAGACAATTACTGTGACATGCCCCTTTACATGAATATCTCAAATGCTTTCTGTTTCTTCATAGCACATATTTGACTTAGGCTTATTATCCTGAATTTCCTTGTCTTGTGTCTGTTCCCTGCTTTGTATTACTTGGCTGTCCAAGTGTCCTTATTCAACTGCTTTTCTTCCTTGCCTGTGGATGAATGTGTTCCCTTCATTCATGTGCTCCCTCGTGTCTGCTGCCTTTATTGCTCTTACTCTCATCTTCAAATTTTTGTTTCCCTAAGTCAACCATTTACTGACTTATCTGAATGAATGTTTGAATGATGTAAAGTTGAAGCTAATATTCATCTGAATGCCGTTACAGATTTGGCATAAGTTAATTACTCTTATCTGCTCTATTCACATGCTTGCATCTTCAAAAGGCTTTGGCTATTTATACAGTGACACCCATTGCTTATTCAGAAAGAGTTTTTCCAGTTTCTAAGACTAATACCTAATTTTAAACCAGTGTATATTGAAAACTATGACTTGCTGACATCCAATTTTTTCTGCAAGAAGACTTGCTGACCTGAATGATGCATCAGCCTGCTGGCTCTGTTCATATCTGGGTAAAATTTTAAAGCTGAGTTAGGAGCCCAGTTCCCATTCATTTTTGTTTGGACAGGGAGGGGGGATGTTAAGAGTGCTTTTGAGAATTAGCTATTTCTCAAGGGTTTGCAAATGAAAGGGTTTGAAAAATAAAGCTCTTACTGCCATGCAGGTTTGTGCACTATTACACTTGGAAGAAGCTGGGGTTGAAAGCTTCTCTGGCTCCTTCTGCTCCTCCCTCCTTTTTTGGTTCCTATTTCCCAGTATGGCTACTTCATGTATTGGACTACTGTTTAGTCAGCTTCCTTGACTATGAAAGTACAATCCTTTGAAATTGATTTTCTGAGTCACGTGGATGAAGGGCTTCTATATTACCCTTACTCTGTCTCCCAAACCTGAATTCATGACAATGCTCTAGGACAAATAGTAGCAATTTACACGATATAGAATTTCTTGGGAGCATTCTTGTCAACAGTTGTTCATCTTGTGTTTCATTGAGAGAGGCAGTATACAGACTGCAGACAAGGTGATGAGCTGGCAGTGGGGAGCGTTCCTCTTCACTGGCCTGTGGTGCAACCTTGCCCTCTTTGTCTTTGTTTCTTCTCTTTCCCTGTGTCTGGTTTGTCTGTTTAGACGACAAACCTTTTTTATTATTTGTCAAAGGTTATTTATGCTTTAATTTTACAGTGCCTACATCAATTATAATCACAAATGGAGACCCCAGGTGTAGCTGTAATACAAATCTTTAAGAAGAGTAATCTGGTTACAGGTGATTTGAATGCCTATTGCTTCTGAAGGAGAGGATAATCCTCCAAAGTAAGTAGGCAAGCATTGCATATAATGCCTCCACTTCTGTGAGTTTTTAATCAGGTTTTTATTTCTTCTCCCACCCTTTCCCCCCACTAAGAATAAGAGAACCTATTTGGGACCCTAATGAGGCAAAATTTTCTGTTCATCCCTTCTATTTCATTCTATTCAACTCAATGTTCCAGCAAGATGAGGTCTGAGGTTATTTTCAAAAGTAGACCTCCTGAATTCCTGTTACAGTCAACAGCAGATCAGAGCTGAACTTCAATTGTTTTGAATTGCCCCCAGAGAGGACCTTGTAAGATGAAGGAAGCCAGGAGACTTTGTCTCCCTAAGATAGAGGTAGATTTGGGAAATAAATTCTTCAGGTTAAAGAACTCTGTTTTCTTCAAAGCCTGTAAAGACTTTTTGTTGTCACTTTTATTAATGGGCAATCCCTAACCTGGAAACATGATTAAAGAAACCAGTTAAAGTTAAAATTAGTGTTATGCTCTTTCAGCTGCTGATCTAAGACAAGTCAGTTCATCCTTTTTACATTATCTTGCTGTGCACATTAGATCAGGGTGATGGCCTTTGCTTGTACTGACTTTACTATTATGTAGGAAAGGATGTTTTTAACTGCCTCTTTCACCTGCATTTGTTTAAACCCTCTGGAGAGACTGATACAGCACTCTAAAGATAATAGAAAACCTCCTGATTACTTCACTGGACTTTTGCTAAGGCTCTCTTTAAATGAGATCAAGACTGAGGGTTTTCATAAACCTCCAATGCCTCTTGCTTCAGTGTCAGCTGTGTGATACAGTTGTTGTGCAGTTCTCTGCAAGCCTTTTTGTTTCCACACTTACCCTTTCTGGTCTTCAGGAAACATTTGTCACATGCAGCACAAGCTGAATAAAATCATCAACACTGCATGCAGAAAAGCCCTTGCCAATGGCCTGGAATACAAGGCAGAGGAGTCTGGGCAAGTGGCAGCAGGTTTCCTTGGCAGAACTTATCCTGGACTGCCAGTCCTGCTCTGATGAAAGGGGAAATTGTTACACTGTCACATCTTTATGTCTCATATATGATACCCTTGGCTGGGTGGTGTGCCTCACCAAAGGAGACTGCAAAAAGGTAGGCAGAGGCAGCAGCAGCCATTTTCAATATGCATCATCTCCAGCTTACCATTAGGCTCCATTTAGCTTTCTTTCTTATTATCTAGGTCTGTCTAATCCTCAGTGAACCTTGAGCTCAAATGGATCAGCAGTACAGCCAGATCCCAAAGGAAGAACAGCTATAGGAGTAAATATTATTATAATCGAGATAAACATAAATTGGAGGCAGTGTCTTGGATGAGTTTTAACTGTACTGGCTCTTTCTCTACCAGTGTTTCACAGTTGTTTTATTTTTTCTTGCCCTTCTCCATTTGTGTATTTCTATTTGAGATTATAAAATGGGAAAAAAGCCCTGTCCATGAATATTGGGATTATGTCTGATAGTAAAGCTCAGTTTAACTAAAACTCAAAAGAGCAGATCAGAAGGCTCTGTTGATATTCTCTGCATAGAAGAAGGGCACAAACCTAGAATTTTGTCTCTTAAAATGCGAACACTGAGAATAAGGAAGCATGAAGAACTGAGATGTTGCTTTGCTTATGGAGCCAAAATACAGCCACTCCTTCCCCTACCTCCACCCCAGTCTCTTCCTCCAGTTGGGATTGTATTATTTTCTTGATAAAGGAAACCCAATAATTTTATAATATTTTCCTTATTTTCTTGATTTCTTTATTCTGCCTTAGGCTGGAGGGGAAGATGGGCCAACACTGTAACAAAGAACATTTTAAACAATTTTAAACATGGTAGCGCTTAGCTTTGTAAGATCTTTGCACTCCTTTGGCTGCATTATTATCAGAAGACTGCATGAATGTCCTTCAAAGTTTGATAAATAGCCTTTTTAATGCCGCTGCAGGTGGTTAATGTTGCAGTGCTACTGATGTGAACAAAAAAACATTAATCTGTAGCCCCTTAGTGTGTTCTCCCCTGAATGTTGTAAAGTTGGGTCTGTGAACATGTCTGTGAACACTCTTTCTAACATTCCCTTGTAGATTTTTGAGTTCTCATCTGGTAGTTTGTGGTGCAAGGGCTTGCAGTGTTCTGCCTTGTAGTCTTTTGCAGGCTAGTTTGAAACATCCTGGTGCATTTATTGTGAGACTTCGGTATGTGTAACTTAGGAGATACTCAGCCTTTTTAAGAAAATAAGAAATTTCTCCCAATACGTTTAAGAGAATGTGCTACATTCTTTTGTTTCTGCAGTTTGTTGACACCAAGAATTTATGAAATCTGGTGGCTTCCCAAGGTGTTGGTGTAAAAATGTTTTATTTCAACTCTCTTCTTTTTTCTCAATTCATAGAATCATAGAATAGTTAGGGTTGGAAAGGACCTTAAGATCATCCAGTTCCAACTCTCCTGCCATAAGCAGGGACACTTCACGCTAAACCATGCCACTCAAGGATTTGTCTAACCTGGCCTTAAGCACTGCCAGGGATGGAGCACTCACAACTTCCTTGGGCAACCCATTCCAGCATCTCACCACCCTAACAGGAAAGAACTTTCCCAGCCTGTCTTCATATGGGAGATGCTCCAGTCCCCTGATCATCCTCATGGCCATCCTCTGGACTTGTTCCAACAGCTCCATGTCCTTTCTATGTTGGGGACACCAGAACTGCACACAATACTCCAAGTGAGGTCTCATGAGAGCAGAGTAGAGGGGCAGGATCACCTCCTTCGACCTGCTGGTCACGCTTCTTTTGATGCAGCCCAGGATATGGTTGGCTTTCTGGGCTGCAAGCGCACACTGCAGTTGACTCATGTTCATGTTCTCATCAACCACCAACCCCAAGTCCTTCTCTGCAGGGCTTCTCTGATTCTCCTCTTTGCCCAACCTGTAGCTGTGCCAGGGATTGCCCTGACTCAGGTGTAGGACCTTGCACTTGGCATGGTTAAACTTCATCAGCCCACCTCACAAGCATGTCAACATTTTGTGTTGTGCTTTCTCTTGGAAGAAAGCAGAAAGTAATTCTAGGGGGTACTACTTAATCTCACCAGCCAAACCTCCCTGGCAAGTTCTCTTAAATTCCTTCTTTTGTAAGAAGGAATTAATCAGACAGTTTTTAACTGGATCCCTGCAGACAAGTGTCATACCCATGGTTCTTGCATAGGAGAGAGATCCTGAACACAGACAGTGCTCACATCTGGAATTTGGCTCTGGGTGTTTGTTTTTCCATAACAGGCCAAACTAGCACCTTTAGTGGATGTAAAAACCAGGGGCTTTAAGAAATACTGGAGGCTTGGATATGATAAAGGTCAAATTCATTGGACTGAGCTAAAAGCTTTTATTCTTCTCTGCTTTGTATGTCATTTCATGTATTTCTTGTCAGGGCAGGAACAGTGAGGCGAATATAGGTCCTGATGTTGCTAGCCTGTTAGGGAGCTGAACTGCTCCAAATTCACAACACTGCTACTATCATGAGAATCCCAGTCTCATTTTGAATCAAAGAATTCAGAAAATCACAAATAAGTTTGTTAGAAAGACTATCTGTGGTTTAGCTATCATTGTTAATAGTTATTCCTTTTCCTAAGCAAAGATCCAAGTGAGAAAGGTCTGTTTAACCAATCTTTACTTTCATAGTCAAAGGCTGGACCTGGACAGCTTCTGTTCTTGTGGTCCATTGAGTAAATATGTGCTTATGAAATGTTTAAATGCACATTTACAGAAGCTTAGATTTGAGTTCAGGAGAGCGTAGCTGCCTTGAAGGAAATGTTAGTCTCCTGTCAGGCTTCAGACTGTCCAGTGGCATGGAGCTTTGCACTCCAGCTTTCCACCAAGCATGTTCTCAGACAACAGGAAAATACGGGTTTTGAAGTGGCACCCAGAAGGCAGGTGGGAAGACTGTGACATGAATAAGCATTACCCTTTCATCTGCCCAAAACATTTTATTTTGAAACCCAGAAGAGACTTCCCAGGTTCAGGACCTCCTTCAAACATGGTCTGGGTTAGCTGAGTGAATGAATGATTGTTGTATAAGTGCTGGCTATTCAACTTTCTATATGAAACCAGACCAAGCAAACTAGTCTAAAATAGATCTCAGGATCTATCAGGATCTATCAGGATAGATCTATCAGGATATCTATCTATCAGGATCTATCGCTCTCAAGACGAGAGCACCTCCATGAGAACCTCAAAATGCATGTCTATGCTCATCAGAGTCACACTACAAACACTCATTTATGTCATGTGGCTAACAGTGTTTGCACTTCTCCATTTCAACTTGTGCTGAAATATCCTTGGAGGCTTTGGGGTAAACTCTTGCACCCACTAGCATGCTAATAACATGCAGTAATCAAGGGGAATGACCTTGGTTTCAAGTAGAACCACTGTTTAGAGGTATATCACTGCATGCTACCATGGAATCATATTTGTCCTCTTTTTTATAATGGACTTCAGTTAACTGGAAGGAAGTATATCCATGATTTATCAGTGGAACAAACAAGATTGCTTTCTTGATTTTAGTAAGCAACCTAATATTCACTGGCTGGTTTTCTATTTTAACTACTCTGTATTGTTGTATTTGTACTGATAGGGATTGACATATTGACAGAGCTTTCTTGTGCACTTATTTTCTCTAAAAAGCTTGAATAATTTTGTTTCAGCAAACTTGCTTAGTATGTTAATCTGTTCTGTACAATACGTATCACAATACTTTTTCCTCAAGAGATGGTACATAGGAAGATGCCCTTTAAATGCAGTCTAAAATCAGAGGTCAGAGAGGGCAAAGAGGTGTTAGAGCTATCCAGTCTGATTTTCTCTGACAGTGCAAAATCATTCCCTAAAAAACCCCACAACCAACTGTGTATGAATGAGGGTGTGTTTATGTATTTACATTTGAATGCAAAATACATGCATTTTCTCTTTCTATGGAGAATATTTTGTTCTACTCTTTTTAAAATGAACACTAGCAAGAGATTGGTCCACAAAAGAGAATCTACTGTTATTTATGTTGCTAATGGCTGTCAATGTTAGCAGTAAAATAGAAGGAATACATTAAAATTCAGCAGCACCTGCTGTTTCCTTAGAAATACTGCAGCACATTTTTGGTATATGTTTCTTCATTGCCTTAATTTTTTTTGCTACCAAACCCATCATTCGGGAGATTACAATATAAGGAAAGGAAAAAACGTATTTTCTTTGAATGGCCATCAATTTCTTATTTTTTTTTTATTACTGGGCTTACATCCCTCTCTAATGAGCTCTGCTGCTCCAGGGAGCAGCAAACCAATCACAGAGGATCTTGGTCCCATCTGTGCAGAAACAATTAGAAGCATTTAACTCTGTGTGCAGAGGGATGAAATTACATTATTCATGAAGTGATCCCTTGCAGCTGCCTGGCATTACCTCAGCTTGTCTCATGGATTTGTCATTCACTCCTTTTCAGTAAGTGGCAGCTATCAGCAGCTCAATGGCATCCCCCAGTTGCCCTAGAGTCAAGGAAACAGCAGTTTTATCAACAACACAAGAGTCATAAAAATCACTTGTGATTCATAAGTTGGTAGTTTCATTTACTCACAGTCAAAATGTCCATTGACACCACTGAGGACAAGTAAGACTGCTATGGCCAGCTTGCCATGCTGGTTTAAATTCTCATTTGGGTGTTGCATAGCTTTGAGGAAAAGGGTATTATTCTTTAATCTGTTAATATGAAAAGGGCCATTTTCAAATGACATGAAAGTAAAGTCCTTCTCCTCTATTGTCTATTCATTGGCCAAGCTAAAACTATGGTGAAAAAACAGAGTAATTTGCATTTGAGTCAAACAATCTCCCAGTCAGTCCCATGTGCTAAAGCACATGGTTTGAATTACATTCCAATGCAAAGACATGAGTGAAAATTGGTCCTTCTCTTTGAGCTTTCTGTGGGTTGCCAAAATACAGGGTCAAGCTGATGATACCATCATCTGATGGCATTAATGACATAGAGCCTTAGCTCCATTTACTTTCTATGTGAATAGAAGAGCCAAGCTGTCCTCTTGCTTTGCTCATTTAGTATTACTGTTTCCTTCCTCTTCTGTGGAGAAAGCAGAGCAATAGAGGGACTCTGTTCCCTGTTCATATTTGTGATACAAATTGCCCCTTACCCCCACTGAGGTGCAGGGTACCAGGAATAGAGAGTTGCTGTTTCTCAGATAAATTACGACTTATAAACTGCTCACTCAGCTCTCCCTCCATTTCCAAATTACTTAATCTCTGAAAAGGGCTACCCTATCAGCATAACATTCACATACCATTTGTATGGGAGCAAGCCAGGTTTATCCTCAGCAGGAGGACATGTGTATGCTGCTATATATTATGTTGTCTCCCTGTTCTGTGGATATAAAAATGAGCGATTGCTTCTGCCAGTGTAACATATTTCTTTATTGCTGGTGGTTGGAAAAGAAAAAGAATAAACCTGTATTGTATTGTATCTTTGAGAAAAGTAATTGGATGGGTGTTTGCTCTACCTTTCAGCCACATTTGCACTAATTCCACATTGACAACAGTTTATTTATCTTTGACCTTGAATAAGCTGGAGGTCATAAAACAGAAAGAGAAAAAATTCAATTAGAGATAATAGGAAAAAAATTCTATGGTACAGAGTTCATTTTATGGCCTTGGTGACTTCTCAAAACACAAAAATTCTACTTATCTGAGTTGTTTTCTTAAAGAATTCCAGGTATCAATCATGAAACAATTAAGATACTAGTTAAGGTCCTCTCTGAAATCATTTAAGCCCTACCCTAAATCGTTTTTTTTCAATTGAAACTCATCCAGACAATAAGGCTAGACTGTTTTTGTCCCATGTAGACATCTAAGCTGTTACTGTGCAATGTTTCCTGAGAAATGACCAAATACAGGGATCACTAATTATTAAGCTGTCAGCCTGCTACAAAGTTCAGCTGTGTCTCTCTGTACCCTCTTGTTTCAGATATTCATTAAGAACAAATTGTGCTGACAAGGGCATCCTCATTAATAGTGAGGCAAATTTTCTTCAGAAGGAAATGCCATTCATTCTACAGAGACAGAAAGAAAATCCTGTCCAATGACTTAATGACTGATCTGGAAAAGTTAAAAAGGAGGGAACTGATCACGTAGATAATAGATTCCAAAGAAATAAGGCAAGGAAACCCCCATATGATTAATGCATAACAAAAGATACGAATCAGAAGGAATAGTGCTGATAGACTGATAGACATGTATAAATGTTGCAGTGAAACACTTCTGGTTGTTTTCTCCTTCTGTATTTTCTGTAGCTGCCAGGTTCCTTCAGGATGAGATCTAAGTACTCACTGTGATTGAGCTAATTCGGGTAGGATATCTGTAGCACTCATTTCTCTCTTAATCACACAATGAAATAAGCATGCAAAGGAAAGCTGTGTTGAGCTTAGGGGAAAAAAAAAAAAAAAAAAAAAAAAAAATCTTCTCTTACTTGGTAAATGGCATACGAATAACTGAAAAGAAGGTATTTAAAGAATACTGAAAATAAGCCATGATTAGTAACCCTTAAAAAAGACTGTATACACAGATCTATATGTTCCTTAACATCAGNGAAAATAGAATCTTGCTAGTCCACTTCTGCCAGTCCTTTAGAAACAGCTCTCAGAAAGAGCTACTTCAAACTATGGCAGATATTCCCTTTTTTCCTTCTGCTCTCCAGGGCATTTTGTAAGGCTCCAGATCAGGCATCAGTATTGAACCATTAGGTTGGAGCTGGAGAAGACAGTGGTGATTTATTTACCAACAGAATGGCCCAACTTCCCCTTGCAACCACCACCACACCACCTCTGCTGTTTCATCATACAGAGTGCAAGCATTCCCCTGAGATTTATCATCCTACTTAATTAAGCAGCCACTGCAACCTGCCATGTAATTTAATCTGCTAGTGGCATGCTCAGTGTTTGGAGAGCTGCAAATTCCCTGGTCATCAAGTTTCTCCTTGTGATGCTAAGAGCAATATATATATATATATAAAACATACCCATCAAAACAGTAGACATTTACCTTAACATTCTAGTGAAACTTAATTGTGTGTGTGATTAATTTTGCTCAAGGCAAATAAGTAATTATCGTACAGGGCTGAAATACCAGCTGCCACATAAACACAGATCATGTAGTTGTGAAAAATTTTGTTGATATTGACAGGTTTGCAAGTTTAGTTATTTGGAAGTTTTGCTACATAAAATGTATTCCAGGTAATATGACTACAGGTAATATTTGGACCATAGCTAGTAAGCTGTCTTCCCCCGCTGGATACATAAGGTACACTCAAAATTGAACTGTATCCATTATAAGGTTTATTAAATGTTTGGTATTTTTTTCCCTATCATCATTTGCCTTTTTTTCATCACTCAGTATATTAAGCTAAATTCATTCCTACTTCTTGGTGATAGACCTCCAAATCAGAATAACATTTTTCTATATCCAACTGTACTCATGTCTAAGATAGATGTACAATACAAAGCAATGCGGAGATAACAAAATCACTTGTGAATCAATATAGTGATACCAGTAAGACTATTTTCATGAACTAAGTGGCTGGGTCACCTGAGTAATTAGCTGTAGCACAGCACCACAGTTAGGTGCCTGCATGTCCCTCCAGGGCCATTGTACAGTACCAGTGCCTTGGTACTCAAATACACAACATGGCTGGCATTGCTTGCAAAGCACCATCACATACAGCTGTCCATCATCCCCCAGAATGCTGAAAATATGGAGAGGACTTCATAAAACAATGACAGACTGACTTCAAGGCTTGGAAATCTGCATTATAGTAGGACATTTAGAAATTAATTTGATTTAGCTCATTGGAGAGAGCATGAGGACATAAGCTGGTTGTGGTCTGAAACAAAAATATTTTTCTTCAGATAAAATTATGGTCCAGATAAAGGTAAGGGGGGATTCATTTTTCCGAATGTAGATTTCTACAGTGTAGAAATATACTTGAGGCTATATGTCTTGGAGTTCAGGTATAGAGATAATGTATCTCCAGTAAATACACTGAACAGCATATATACCTGAAGTAGAGTGCCTTTTAGTCCATCAGAGAGTAAGAAATGTCTTGTGTAGGTCACTCTTCAGCTGTTCTAAAATAGGTCAGCTGAATTGTGCTTTGCCAATGCTTGTGTTTTTCCACTGTCTATAAAAAGAGTCTAGCTCAGGCGTAGGTGTCTAGAACTGACAGAGAAAAATTCTGCTCACAACATATGTTTTAAAACAGTATAGGTCACTGTGAATTGGAACAACTTGCAAAGGGAAGGGCACAGGTTTTTTTTTATTCCATTTGCCATCTTTAAATCAAAATCAGATACTTTTTTAAAAGATATGGTCTTGTTTAAACTGACCTTGGGATAGCAATTATTAGGTAGGATGCCTTGGCTTGTGCCATATGGCTGTGACCATTGCACTCCTATCTGGCCAAAAATAACCAGTGGCGATAAAGGATGAGACACGTGAGGCGTAACACAGAATCCTGACAAGTACTTATACTGTAGCACTAGGTTTCTTCTATGTCGAAACATATCCTGAAAGGTTTTAGTGCCCTTGACTTTGATATTAAGAGGTGGCATGAATAACCAGAAGCTCTTAGCACATTGAAGATCATATCTGGGTATGACACAAAACAAATTTAGCCACCTGAAACCTGATCGAAAGATGAGGAGTCAAAACCTAAACTTTAGTGCCTAGTAGGGATGAACTGAAGTCAGCAATGACACAATGCACCAAGAGGAAGAGCCCTACCAAGCCTCTGACACTTGAAGGTAAATTGTTACTTAGAATATCACAGCTCATTTTCTTACTGACTGATGAGTCCAGTCTCTTAAAACTGGGCTTTCTTTTGCTGCCCATTCCTTGCTGGAAAATAGTAACAAGGAAACATCCCCATCTCCCCCATAAGGAAGATTTGTCTTGGGGAAAATATGGTTCTCTATTCACCTAAGACTGTGACAATCCATGTTTCTAATAAATAGAATTATACAATGGTTAAGGTTGAACTGTTGGGAAAAAGGCTATTAAAGTAATTTCAAAGAATTTGATTGTCAATTTTGTTAAATAATTTCACTGTTCATTATAAAGCTATGGAAGGTTTTATGGATGCCTGGACTTTCATGTGCAATATGCTAATTACAACTGTGCCAATTTGTCAATATAGTAAATTGAAAATACTCAGCTTTGCTTCAGTGTCCTCATGCACATGCAGAAGTCAGTACAATCACAAATAAATTTGTTTTCAGCGTTTTCTGTGAAAAGAAATCAAAAATAAAAAAAAATCCACTTTGTATGTAGCAAAACAAGAAAAAAGACCATAAGTTTAAAATATTGTTTTATCTTTACTAAGCACAAAGTATTACCTGCATGTATTTTAGTCAAATAACATGGAAATAAATTCTAAGCCAGTAGAGAAATGCCAATAAAAATCCTAACCAATTGGTGAACTTGCTAGAATAGAAATTAAAATATGCTGCTTATATTTTTATGTTAAGCTTATTTTTACAGTTTGCAGTCAATTGATATGTCTGTATGTAGTGCCCTAGAATACAGAGGTAAAAATGTACTGATAGAGTGTTCGTTTCACTGTGGAAAAGCTGAAAACCCTTCCTGATCAACAGCAATCCACTGTTTCAACTAAGTGTAAATGTCACACCTGAAACAGGCTGGAAAACCCTGTGAGGAGCTTAAGTTCATAAGTTGCTACCTTCTATAAATGCACTTTTCTTTCAAGGTGCAGGAAAAAAATCATGAATGTACCTGTAGAACCACAAGCAGAATGGCATAGGAGATGAGTTATCTGGCAACAGATTTAAACTCTTACTGTTTGCCCTGGGTTCAGCAGTAGCAGACATTTTTCTCCTTAGTAGCTGGTGCAGTGCTGTGTTTTTGACTTTCAGCCTGGGAACAGCGCTGATAACACTGATGCTTTTAGTTGCTGCTCAGTAATGTTTACTCTGACCAAGGACTTTCTGAGTCTCATGCTCTGCCAGGGAGGAGGGTAAGCTGGGAGGAAGCAGAGACAAGACACCTGACCTAAACTAACCAAAGAGGTATTCCATACCACAGCAGGTCATGCCCAGTATAGAAACTGGGGGCAGTTACCTGTTAGATCACTGCTCGGGTTGATCTGAGTATTGGTCAGTGGGTGGTGAGTGGTTGTATTCTCTTCCCTTGTTATTTCCCTTATCAATATTATTATTGGTAGTAGCAGCAGTGGTTTGCATTATACCTTAGTTACTGGGCTGTTCTTATCTTAACCTGTGGGAGTTACATTCTTTCAATTCTCCTCCCCATCCCTACGGGAGCAGGAGGGAGGAAAGGGGGGAGTGAGCGAGTGGATGAGTGGCTGACTGGGCTTAAACCACAAGACTGTCCTTTAAAATTATTTCTCAAACAAAGACTGTTTGCCAAATAAAAGGCCCTTCTCAGGCCTGCTATTGCACATCTCGGCCCCTCCTCATGCACCACACTTAGTTTATGCTGCCAATTGTTGCAAGGAACAGCAGGGGGTAGTTATCAAGTCTGGCAACTGGTAAGGGTAGTGGAAGTCTCTGGTTCCCTTAGGGCATATTAATGTAGTTTTAGGTATAGTTACATCTGTCATTAAAGGGGAGAAGGTAGTGCTGCTTCATAACATACATGAGCTTCAGGAATGGCTGCAGCATCTTAAATGGTTCTTCAGTCTTTCAGACAGAGGTCATTGGAACTAACAATCCAGTCCCAAAATATTAATGGGTGTGCTCTGGTATCTGAATGCTCAGTCAACACAGCTGTGTGTTAGCATTTAATGCTGGTTTTAATTCTCCTACAAGGGGTGAGGGCTTGCACATCAGTAATCAAAATGATTGCTTGTTCTGGTTTGGATGCTACTCCTCATCTGACATGATGCCTAGGGTGTGTGGGAAAGGAATTGGGATTCCTTTAAGCACACTCAGAGAAATGCCCTTAGAATGGTGCATGTATGGTTAAAGCATGTATGCATGTATGGTGCTGGTGCCAGTGAAATGAAAGTAGTAGAAAAAGAAGGGAGTGGGAAAGAGGGCCTAGTAATAAACCAGAAAACTTTCATTTTTTCAGACCCATCCAAAGGGTGTCAATCAACTGTGTAATTAGCAAGTCTTCAGAACTCATCAGGATTCACTTGTCTTTTTTCTTTTCTTCCCTCCCTTTTCCTTCCACCTCCCCTCCCAAGATCTCATTTTTTGCAGACATCAGAGCTTATATATTTGGAAGAAGTTTGACAAGACTAAACAAATATGTCATTGGTGTGAAGCACAAGGAGTTAGACTTTTAGCTGCCTCCTCTTCTAGGCCTGCCAGAGGGGAATCCTGCCTGCCCCAAAACATAGAAAGATGGAGCCTTTGATACACATTCAGAAATGTTGCCTTAAGCTATTGCCACTGAGAGGCTGAGGCAGAGAAGAGCATTCACGAGTAGCTTAGAATCGATGTGTGTGGATCAAAGCTAGGACTTAAAAGAGAGCTTGTTTGAGGGGTTATCCATACCCTAGGCTTTCCCACATAATACACAGCATGGCATGTGAAAGAAACATGAAAATTGGTGCAAAGAGAATTTTAAGTGTCACAATTATATACTGAGTGCAGCTATTTTATCAAGTGAGAAAACAAAACTGAAATGTCAACATGTATGAGTACAGGTCTTACCCAGCACCAGTTTCCACTCTGGTCCTTTCATATGTGTCAAGAGGAAGGCAGAATTAGTAAAAGTGTACAGCAGATCTCTCTCAGTGTTGCTCTGTAATAGCAAGACACAAATTGTAGTATGACAAGACATACTGGAGATTAGTGAGCCACTGTGCCTCAGGCTATGGACTTTCAGTTTTTAACTGTTAAAGGGTTATAGTGGGCAATGTTCTGGCCATCCATCCTCCAGTGTTCCTCAGAATCTTTTTTAAATGCCATAAAAAAATAAATGCCTTCTGCTTAATCCCTGTGGTTACAATAAAAAGCAGAAGTATTAATCATAATGACAAAAAAAAAAAGATATTTTTGTACAGAAATGTGGTGAGAGTTGTCACAGCAATAAACTTTTAACTGAACCTTTTTCTCAGTTGTTTATTTCCCACCATGGTGTAAACACATTTGATAGTCCCAATTTCACTAAGTTTGTCCAAGCACATGGGTTTTCTTTGTGGCATCACAAATACAGACAGTCTCTGGGGGAGATTTAAAAGCTAATAGGTTCCATGTGTCCAAACTGCATCCTGGCTTCAGTATACCTGTTATCAGGCACATACACCCCTTCAGTTTCACATCCAGGCTGCTCAAACAGTGCAGTGCCAACACAGAGAGGGTGGCAGATTGGGACTGGGGATCATAGCACAGCATAATGGTTCACCCTTTCCTTCAGAGTCTGAGAAAATGCACAAAT
Organism: Agapornis roseicollis; assembly: GCA_002631895.1. NCBI lineage: Eukaryota > Metazoa > Chordata > Aves > Psittaciformes > Psittacidae > Agapornis > Agapornis roseicollis. Next base: position 152,780 of record NDXB01022603.1, read on the forward strand.
GCAACCTGGGGTGCCAAATAGGCCATGTGTTGCAGATACCATGCTTTCATTTCAAGTGTTTTGGGTTGGGTGTCCTGATTCCATGTTAGCGTGCATAAGAACATTTGCTAGCAAGGAATGCTGGAGCATCTCAGAAAAGTCTGGGGACATCTTTCCCATCTAGGCCATCTATGCAAAATTTCATATGGCCTTTTTCAATGGGCACTTGTTACAACTGTCCACCAGTTTATAACATGTTTTAAAAATTGCATCTGTACAGCATTTAGACAGTGTGGATTCCCCCTATGGATCAATCTGAAAGTTAAAAGTAGATGTCTAATTTATAGGAGAGAAAGGAATTTTGTAATGGCTTTTCAGGCTATAAAGCTAACAGGGTGAAAGCTCTGTTTCAGTCACTTCTGAGGTAGTCTCAAACTTTATGGCCTCTGTCTCTTCCTATTGGAAATTGTTTTGAACCTGCTGTTATTTTCTTGAATTTGTGAGGAGAACAATAAGGTTGGGGTTTTTCCAGATCTCAGTTAGACAGATCAATTGTATATATTTGGTGCTCATTTGTAGGATTATTTTTTTCCAGCTTGTGGACTGCTTTATTAGAGTGATGGATGCAGTGTGAGACTCACAGATGAGGGAGTGTAAGATAGCTGCCAACTCTCTCTTCTGAAGCATTTATGTAATTTGGAAGCTGCTGTGATGATTGATGTACACACCCGGCAATGGAATAGTATCTTCCTTGTTAGTGGCTAGCAAGACCACTGATATTTGTTGGTGTCTAGAGTCATTACCATTTAATGTCTTTATTTTCTGAAGTTACCAAAAGGTACTGTTTATGGCATTTGACTTATATCAAGCTTTATCCAAGAGATATTTTATGCAGGAAAAACATATTAGCAAGCTTTAGTCCCTTTTGTGGAAGCATAACATCAAATGATCTCTTAAGGTAAGGGCTTGAAACATTGCTAAAGGAATGGAATGTTGAAATTCAGTAGTACTTGGGTGTCAAATTCCAGTAGGTTCCTTTGAAATTCCAACTCCAGTAACTTGGCAAGAGGTAATGGGTTTCTGTTTACTGTAATACAGAGTCTTTGTGGTAGGTGTATCAGTGGGAAGGCCCCAGTTCAGGACAGAAGCAAGCATCCCCTTAACTGCATACCAGTAGCTATTTTCACTTCATTAACCATGTGTGCAAGAACTTTCCCAATAGAAATGCTTTACTTAATGGGGTTTTGTTTTAGGACTTCTTGACAAGTGTACAAAATATGAATATTTTTTAACTTATGGAGGTGTCATAAGGTTTATTTAGTGAATCATAGAATGGTTTGGGTTGGAAGGGACCTTAAAGACTATCTAGTTCCAACCTCTTGACACCCTGACGCACCTTGAAGGTAGGGACACCTTCCACCAGACCAGGTTGCTCAAAGCCCCGTCCAACCAGGAAAAGACCTGTTGGATTAGGAAAAAAAAAATATGCAGAAAAATTCTAGGTTTAGAGTTTTCTTTTTTTGTATAATCAAAGTATACTGCGTAAATTGCACACTTTCTGTACATCCCATTATTTTTGTAAATATTTCTACCCAAAATGCCTCTTCTAGGTGATTTTTTTCACATCTTCCAAAAATCAGTAACATCAGACAAGTCTGAAAGGTTTTAGCTATAAAAAAAATAAAATGCAGTGGCAGTGAACAGCTGTCCACTTTTTTCTCATTATACAAGAATTAGAGTGTACCAAATGAACCCTAAGTGCTGCCAGTTTAAGTCAAATAAGGTATATGTTTGACAAAGCTTGCAATTAAACTGCCAATCTCACTGTTGCAGGATACTGGGAGACCAAAAGTCTAAACAAGTTCAAAAATAAGCCAGACAGCCTCATAGAAGAAAGCTCTGCAATCAGCTATTAAACAATCATAGCATGATCCTAAATGGTCAACTGCCAGAATTTGGGAATATATAGTAGTAGACTGGATCTTTCTTTACATGACTGCCTTGCTAAAAAGGGGCTAGTGGGCTATCAAGGCACTTGACTGGACCTAGCACAGGAGATGAGGTATTCCTAGGAATTCTGCTTGCTGGAGTAAAGCAGAAACAGAAGCAGAATGGGTAAATAATTGAGGTATGGGCATCTGAAACTCAGGAAAACCGGGACCACTACTCTGGTCCCCCTTGCTCCCTCACCCTCCAGGTCTCCTGTGTGACTTCTGCTTAGAATGTAGGCAAAGATATTCTGGGGTGTCCTGGATTCAACTATAGCAGTCATTTTTCTCCTTCCTAGTAGCTGGTGCAGTGCTGTGTTTTTGACTGTACCAAACTGCAGGTGCCTAAACTCCGATGCTGTGGGTGTCAAATATACTTGTACACTATGTCTCTATCTGTAAGATGAGCACTTTCCTGCTTTGCCAGTTTATGAGGATAAATATGTTTTTAACACTCCAGAAACACAGAGACATTACTGTAATAGCAGAAAGATAAATACTTTATAAGAGGTAGCTGTGTAATAGACTGCTCTTTTAAAATCTGTGAAGTGAATCGTCAGATAATGTTAGCAGCCTACTCCACTGGAATTGAACTGATGATCTGGGACCTTTATCTTCATGTTTTCAATTACCCTCTAAGCATCAAGTTGCTGTGTCTCACTACACCCTGCACAATGCACAACTGTCAAAGAACCATCTTGTGTTCTGTGCAAGAAGGAAAAAGGCAAATGCAGTTCTTTGGCTAGATTCACATACTCTGGACATGTCACTGCATATTACTAGGAGGTAGGATAATTGGATGGGGTAAATAAGAATTTAAATCATCAAGTCAGAGAATAGGAAAGTCAATGTACAGAATTCATATGCCTCAGCACCAGCCAGATATTTGTGGGAAAGCCAAAACTTGGCCTGCCTCCTCCTGTTTTAAACAAAATGTGTTGATGTTATATTCAGATATAACAATATCAAACCAGATCAGCATGGATTTAAGCCAAAAATCTGGTTCCTTATTCTTCCGACACAGAAGTGAGTATTTAAACAGTGACAAAATCTTAAATTCATACATTTACATTCCTAATAGTATTACTCATAAGAAAAGCAAGAAGTAACACAAGCCTAATTTGCCATTCCTTCAGAGCAGATGCTCCTTCAGATTTATGTGCTGAATTATTCATATCACAGTGAGTTGAGCACTATCGTTCTTTGTTTTAGAAAATTTCCACAGTGGACAACATACTGCATATATAAAATTACATCTCTTCAGAACAGCTGAATATCTGATCTGAAGCCTCCTGGAATTTCTGCAACTGCTCTATCTTCATAGCAGGGCTGCAAATTAATTTTTTCTCAGTCAGTTTGAAATTCAATATTAAATTCATATTGGTTATAAACCTTCTTTAGATGTTAAGGGATCTCCACATTTTTAGGAGCCATTTGATCTGTATTTGAGATCCAATATTAAATTAGTGGAGGCTCTAAATCTATAGATGTGAAATATTCTGGCTTATAATTTAGGATTCCTCACTGATGCATGAAACAAAAATGTCTCAGAGACATTCAGGGCACTCTATAAGCAGGTAACATGTAAACTAAGGATGCACTTTCATAAATTCGGACATTGAAAACCAAGACCTCACACCAATGCACTTCTAGATTTTGTTTTGGATTATGTCATCTATAGTTTGAGTATTCTTTGTTGTACAGTTATTGTATGTTTTATTTGTGTAGCTTACAAAAGCATTATTAACCATTTATACAGCACCATAAGTTTGCCATTGCAGAGAAAAGCATATTCACTGTACAGATATTTGTAATGTAGAGTTCTGGGCCATTTGGATAACTATGAATATGTCAACATCTAAATATACAGTCACCAAGGAATGTACATTCTTACTGCTGAGGTGCTGCAGTCTCCTCTGTGTGATCGAGTATCAAAAAATACTCTGAATTCATTGTAATAAGAACTTTGGCATTCTTAATGTACTCATTCTTAAACAGATGCTGAAGGAAGCACAGATTTGTCAATGCAATGGTTTTAGATGAGGTAGTATTTATCAGCTTTACAAATTATTATTTGTATTTTGGTAATAACTGGCATTAACATAAACACACAACAAATAAATAGAGTTCAAGGTCTCTCAGCCACCCATGTTTTGTCAATGGGAGGCTGTTCAACCTGCATTACTGAGTAAGGTGAATGCTGAGCTAAGGCAGTCTCTCTGAAAGGGGTCATGGATGCTAGAAATACTATATGCATTACAGGAAAATTATTTTAGGTATGTTTAAGATTTATGGCAAATGGACTTGAAATTAGTATTTTCTTGCCTGAATACTCCAATAATTTGAAATTATACCTGCTAAAGGTCCCGCAGTGGCCAAATTGTTACATAATTTCCTTACATAAAATTGTCACACATTTAAAGTCAGTTTTAGCAGGGATGTCCTAGGATCAGATTAAAGTGCTTAAATGCCTCACTCAGATATTGTACTACTTGCTACAATGTCAAGTTGATAAAAATCAGTAAATAGAGTTTTGTGGACAGGAATTCTCTTCTCCAAAAGCACTGGAAATCTTCCACTTTAATTTTGCTACCTTACTTGAAATCACAGTATCGCAAAATTGAGTTTGCTTGTCCTGAAAATGTCTCTCTGTCTTTACTTCCTTCTGTCTACCTGTCTGTTTTCTGTTTCTCTTTCAACAGCATGGCTGAGTAATTTCAAAGTGCAAGACCTATTTTGGGGATGTGAGAGGCTGATTTTTCAAACCCTACAAATCTTAGTTGTTAGCAAGCTTGACAGGCTCAAATATACCCTGGCAAAGGATAAATGGCCAGAATTCATGGTGGGGAGGCAGGACCAGTCCTGTGCTATATGGCAACACAGCATTTTTTGTTGTTAGCACTATCAACACACATCCTTCAACTTAATTTGCTCTGCTTTTAAATTATTATGGTGGTTTTGCTTAATATAATTTTTTCCTATTCGACAGTCCTTTGCAAAATCACCAGTGTCTTAATGGTCTTCTATTAGGCGCGCAGCTTCTGCAACCTTCCACTGGGAACAGCGCTTCATAATTTATGGATGTGCTTTCTGAAATAATAACTCAAAATTACATTCTGTTTTATTTAATCTTTTTTTAATTGGCATCTCAGAGGCTTTGCAGGAGCCTGGCTGCAGATTTTCCACTTGCTATTGGATTATACTTCTTTTTTTTTACTATTAACTTACTGCATGCAGAGAAAAGCACATTCTTTGACAACAGTCCCTGCATGAAGATTCTTAATTAAATTGTACTCTGCATGGTGTAAAAACTGCAAGGTTTTGGAGACATGAGGTGTATGGATAATGTGGCATTTTACATGGCAGCTTCGCATTTCAGCAGGATTCCACAGCACTTTCTTTGCCTCCAACATAAAATATTGCTAAAGGAAATGACCTGAAAATGGCATACAGTTTGTCTTCTGCTAGGTTTTAATTGCTTATCTTTCTTAAAGGTTGCTAAATAGGCCTCTTACCACTAATGTTAGGGTATATACAACATTTATTCATGCATACAAATTAGATTTAGGATACAGACAAATTCCAAGCTCATACATACAAATTTCCATTGAAGCATGACTCCAGGTGCTTAATTAAAGTAGTAAAAGACCCCTAACTTTACCAATGGAAAGCAAAAGAATAAAAGAATCAAAGTAAGTCCCTTATCAGACACACTTTGCATGAAAATACTGAATCCTCACAACACAACTAGCACCTTTTCCTCTTAACTCCTTCCTGTCCTCACTGGGTTTATGGCAGATACACCAGCTGATGGTGAGACCCTGGGCATTTGCAGGGTTGCCAAAGGCCTGCTGATGCTGAACACTTGGAGGAGGCTTGGTACAGGCAGGTATAGATGGATATGCTCTATTTTGTGATCTGTCTGCTGAGGTGTTGCAGTAATTTGATCAATCCTCATTTGGATAATACCATTTTCTCTCACAGCTCCCTTCCTGCGGGGTGATCCCTTATACTGGACCACTCTGGATGTAGAGCATGGGGAGAAGCAAGGTTTATTTTTTCCAGTAAAGCTCAGTTTGTGTTATTATGAGGCTTTTGAAACACTTTTTTCTCCTTTGGCTAACCCTATTTGTTCTCCTAGTAAGAAGACTCCAATTCATATGAGTATCTCTTTACCAGACCATCTTGAAGCAAATAGAAATCATAGCTTGCTAAGTGCAGAACAGCTTGCTTTAAGGACCAATATTAAGAATAAATAAATAAACAAGGAAATGATGGAAAAGTGAGTGCAGTGGAAATAATCTGTGAGAGAAGACAATGCTCTGTTTAATGTTGATGGTTTTGAAACCCATTTACTTAACTTTATTTGAATGATTCGCAGTGTTACCTGGATAAAAGTGCAGGCTTTCATCCATGCCTGCATGCCCTTTGGTGTTTATTACTAATATTAGTCCTTTTTTTACTGCAGCTGCAGGTTGCAAACTCACTTGGATGCCTCCTGGCAGAGTGCCCCACAAGTCACACTGCAGGGGAAGCATCTGCACAAGGGATGCTACATATGCACTTAAATGTGCTAGTGATAAGCAGAGCACCCATAAGCATCCATACCCTGCATGCCAGCAGGGTATCTCCTCTTCTGTCCCCTTCTGTGAAGAAATGCCTCTATCTTAATGCATCAAGAGCAGCTCTTTAAAGCCTACAGCGATGGAATAGGCCACACACCAAGATGACTGGTTTCCTCCCTGGCCAGAAGGACATATCTGCCTGCTGGAATGACTGTCTGGACATGAAATGCACATGAATGTGAAAGAGCTTCCCAAAATAGAAGCTTTTCCTTTCTTTCTCCATCAGGAAAGGCTGTGTTCTGAAAAGCTGCACACTTTTTTTCTTATAGAGATCAGTTAGATAGTGGGAGGGAAAATTAACAGTGACTCCTTTAGAGGTTTCTAGGGTATGCTGTGCTGGCGTGGGGAAGACTTAGCTGTCCTTTCGCTTTCTCCCATACAAGTGATGCTGTTGTAAGCCTTGCAGGCAGGCACGTGAGAATGGCACCTCCTTCTGGAACTTTGGTGGGTGGGAAATGATCCCTGCTAAGACACGGCAGACCTGTAGCCATGTACTCAAGTGAGCCTTCCCACCAGTTCTGTACTGAGAGGAAGCTTGACTCCTAGGCTTGCATGGGCTGCAAAGAGAGTATCAACATGACTCAACTTCACAATACACAATTCTCAGCAGAGCACAGACAACAACCAAGTCTTGCTTCTCAGGAACTGCCTGGGAATTCAGCCCTGGCAAGGAACCCCTGACTGTGATCCTTGCAAAGGAAGGGCTCTTCTTATCCCTAGCACATTTACTGTATGTGTAGCATCCATTATGCAGATGCTTCCCCTGCATTGTGACTTAATGTGGCACTCTGCAGGAGGTGTCCAAGTGAGTTTGTGATCTGCAGCTGCAGTGAAAAAAAATCTATATTAGTAACTAACACCAAATAAAGTAATATTCATAGTCAGGCCATGGTGCCTTACTCAGTGTTGTAGCACATACAGTCTGGGTGGGTTTCTTAAACAGAGTTGGAAAGCAGGGCATAAGATGCTTACCCTAGCTTTGAGTTAAGACATTTGCTCATATCTGTCCTGCCAATCCACCTATCCCTGGGCTTCTTGAGGTCACTCTATAGGAGTGAAATCAGACAGTGCCAGGTGTATGCTTTTACAGATATGAGCCATTATGATATGACATTATGATAGGACTAAACAAATGTTAAATGAATGTTAAATCACTAAGAAATACAGATAACTATAACTGGAAAAATCTCTTACTTTTTGTTGCCTACTCCGGTGATTGACAGACATTCACTCCTCTGTCTGTCCTGCATACCAGGCATAACAGAAATACCCACTGTTTATCTCCATGGAGAAGATTTCATGCCAGTATAGCACATCTGGGTGCAACTTGAAATGCTCACATAGTCTCGAGGGAACCTGAAACAAACCTCAGACAGCTACTGTTTGCAATAGGCTCTGTATAAACCAGAAACAAATTATCTCTTTTATTTTCCCCTGAAGTGGATATGTTCCCCAGCCTTCAATATTCAGGTCTCTAATCAATCACTAAAACAGTCTGGCATGGATATTCCATAGAGAAAAATAAATCTGCAACACTTACAGATGAGTTCTTTAGGCTGCACATGTGTCTCCAGTTTGTCTATTGAGAAAGCCTTATCCCTACATATGAAAGAACCTCTCCCAAACACCTTGTAATTGCTTACTTTTGAATGAAAGCTCTCCATTTACAAACACAGAAATCCAGATATGCCCTGTAACTGCTTCCCTGTGGTAAACTCTTCAAAAAGGCCATTAAGGCCTTTATAAATTCAAGTAATTTGTAAGAACAGCTCCCATTGTTTCTGCAACAAAGTTTTCTCTGCAATGTATAAGTGTTGTGTGGGAGGCAGCTCCTGAAGGGAGGTAAAGAAAACCCCTGTAATCTCAGGAACTTGCTGGAAAAATCCAGTCAATGCTTTCATCACAAGATTTAATTGGTCATTTTCAATTATTGTGAAGAATAAGACAGAAATACAACCTCTGTAACCAAAAGGAGGAAATAGCAGATTTTCTATCTCCCAAGCCTCTTGATATGAATGTCTTGCTCCTTAAAGTCTGTCTTCATTTGCAGTAGATATGTATTATTACAAATTTGTTCTTCTTGGACAGTTTCCAAGCACAGCTCTTCCCCAAACCCAAGGAACTGGTCTGGATCCTTTACTTGCATAAATCTGTGTTACTCCATATAACTGTTAATATGGCAAAGACTGGATCTGGTCCTGATCCAACTGGTTTCTGATTGGTTTGGGTTTTTTTTTGTTTGTTTGTTTTTTTGTTTTTTTTTTTTGTCTAAGGCAATCAGTATGTGAAACAAGTATGAGAGTGCTTCAGTTTTCAAGCTAGCATTACACTTACAAAAGTGGGTATCCATATCCACAGTGCACATTTGGTTCTGTTTTGGATATGGGAGTAGACTGCCTTCTTACTCACTGTTTTCCTTGAGTACTAACATGTTAATTCTGCTGATTGGCGTGGATCTGGATGCTGTGCACACAAAGGCTGATTCACCTCACGTAAGGACCTGACCAAGTGAACTAGGTTTGTACAAAAGCAAGGAGACTTATCTTCCCATCAGCAAAAAAAAGGGGAAGTTTCCACTGATCAAGAACATTAAAGAACCACTAGTCTTGCTTGAGACTTAACCTGACAATTGATGCTCATTCAAGCACCCATCCACATACACTTCAATTTAGATTTCAGATTAATTTTAGAGCCACTTGTTCATTAATACATTAGTTAATTAATTTTGCTGTTAGCTATTTTAATTTCTCAGCAGAATAATAAGATATCTCTTCCCTACTAAATCAAACCTGCCTACAGTATATCAGAATGAATAAGACCATCTATTTAATTTCTCAGGCATTAAATAATTAAAGCTTCCTTGAAGGGGAGAACAGTGTATTACTGCCACTGGTGAACAGATATGACAGAGATGTGCTTTCTTTAGGGAAATTACAGAGGATGAAATATCTCTTACCAATGTATGCCTTGGTTTATCTCTATGCTTTGCATTTGTTACTAATGAACACTACTAATTAACTGTGCTAAAATACCTCTTAGGGGAGTGCTACATTCTGAAGTGTGATACTGTCAAATGGATCATTTCAAGGTACTTGGATCTGCTGTCTTTCAGTACCCCGCAGAAAGCCCATGGGAAAACACTATTCTGGAAAGGATTGTGAAGGGCACTGTGGGAAGATCCTCCAGCGAGGGACTGTGTGAGAATGAAGACCTCGGGCCAACTGTAGGAGAGGATCTGGTTCGAGACCATCTTAAGAACCTCAGCGTGCACAAGTCCATGGGACCTGGTGAAATCCATCTGTGGGTCCTGAAGGAGCTGGCAAGTGAAGTTGCTAAGCCACTGTCCATCATATTTGAGAGATCATGGCAGTAAGGTGAAGCTCCTGAAGACTGGAAAAGGAGAAATATAACCCCCATTTTCAAGAAGGGGAAAATGGATGACCTGGGGAATTACAGACCAGTCAGTCTCACCTCTGTGGCTGGCAAAATCTTGGAGCAGATTCTCCTGGAAGGCATGCTAAGGCACATGAAAACCAATGANCTGTCGCTGGCAAAATCTTGGAGCAGATTCTCCTGGAAGGCATGCTAAGGCACATGAAAACCAATGAGGTGCTTGGTGATTGCCAGCATGGCTTCACTAAGGGAGCATCTCCCATATGAAGACAGGCTAAGAAAGTTGGGGCTGTTTAGCCTGGGGAAGAGAAGGCTGCATGGAGACCTCATAGCAGCCTTCCAGTATCTGAAGGGGGCCTATACGGATGCTAGGGAGGGACTTTTCATTAGGGACTGTAGTGACAGGACAAGGGATAATGGGTTCAAACTTAAACAAGGGAGGTTAAGATTAGATATAAAGAAGAAATTCTTTCCTGTGAGGGTGGTGAGGCACTGAAATGGGTTCCCCAGGGATGTTGTGAGTGCTCCATCCCTGGCAGTGTTGAAGGCCAGGTTGGTGGCATGGTTCAGTGTGAGGTGTCCCTGCTTATGGCAGGAGGGTTGGAACTAGATGATCTTAAGGGCCTTTCCAACCCTAACTATTCTATGATTCTATGAACATTACTGTTTTGATAAGCTGACACAGAGCAAAGTCACCCCCAGAATTATAGCCATGTCATGCTAGCCTTGCCATGAGGACTGAAGGACCTTGGGTCCCCTTTTATTAGGACCAACTTCTCTATTCACATGTTTAAACTCTGTTTACCAGGTGAGGATTGTAGGGACCTGAACTTCAGTTAAACTGTGGGGGAAAAAAAATAGAAAATTCTACAAAATACAGCAAATAATAGTAGAGCTGTGTGCTGTGCAGTGATCTTTGTGTAGTTACCTGGAATAAAATCAAATGTCATGGTGTTTGCCCTCAGGATGCAAGAGAGATGCAGGGAGATTTGTCAGGAAAGGGAAGTTACCATATGGGAAGTTATGACACACCATCCTTTGAGATGGAGATAAAAGGCTGAAGCCAGGACGTATTTTGATCACTAAAGTCACCATGATAAAGGGCATGTGAAGCTGATCTAAAGGCTTTTCCCTGATTAAGCTGTTTTTCTTTCTTGGAGAGTGGTAGTGAAGCTCTCCTCCAGTAACTTTTAACTTCCAACTGTCAGGCCTTGGAGTAAAGAAAGGGTCTTCCCTAAGGTCAGTTACAGAAAACACTCTATTTACCCACCTTGGTGTCAGGTTTTGCTCGGCAGAGGGAGGACACCTGACAAAGGATCTTGTCCTGCTGGAACCATAAGAAGCTGCTGGGTAGAGCCAGGGATGGGAACATTCCCTTGCATCCATTGTTGGGTGACTATCACCTTACCAGTGCTCCTCCCAGGCAGGTAAGTGAAACCTACATATAATCAGGTAGAAATAGAGAAAAATGCCTCTGCTTCTTTTGCTCAGTGCTGTGATGGGTCCTTAGGACTTGCCTGGCCTCCCTTCCTTGGAAAAGAGCTGAGCACCACACCGTAGACCTCAGATTTAATATACTTCTGATCACAGTGCTTTTTTAGGATGGAGGGTTAGGTTTTTCCCTCAGTAAACATACTGTCCTCTGATGTAAAGGTAACAAAAGGTGGGAAAGGGAGCTGATTAACTGCTGGGTTAACCAGGCAAGTGGCTACACACACAAACTTGCTTTATAAATAAGCCAGACATGTAGCCCAAAATAATTAAGGAAGTCCCTTGCAAACAGAGATTAATACTGAAACCACACATCCAACTAGATTATGTGGCTAAACCTAAAACAGACCAGAGAGCTTTCCTCCTTTGTGCAACAGGAGCAGGTTTACCACGGAGTCAAGGGTACATTAGCGAAGCACTTATGGCACTTCTAGCCACCAGGAGGTCTCAAAATATTGGCAAATGTGCAGGGGAACATCAACTCCATGGTGTACCCATAGCAAGCATTGAGTGATCCAGTGTTGTTGGCATTGCAGTGGGGCAGGGGTAACCTTGGCCCCATCCTTGTGTAAGAGGGAAGACTGGGTGTCTGCCACCGTCTCCCTAAGCAGCCTCAGGGCTGGTCCCTGGCTATGGATCCAGCTGCTTGGGTCAGCCCTAGTTTAGCACTTCTACTTCACCATATTTTCCAGATCTCAAGATAAAAACAGTCCCTTGTTTTACGCATACTAACACTTTAACTTTCCCTTTTCTCCACTGTTTTAGTTTGAACTTTCTGATAACATTGCCCCCAGTCAACCTTTCAGACAAATGACGCATGAAATTCTACCATGGAGCGAGACGAAAAAGGCTTTGGCAAACCCTGTTTTTAAATGTTCCTTTTAAAGGCTGCAGAGAACACATTCTATTGAAGAAACTAAGTGTTTCTCTGCAGCGTTTGATACTGAGGTAATGCCACATGTTATTCTAATTCCTTTGATTCAGTCACATAACACAAATGAAAGCGAGTACTTTAGTTGCCTGGCAGAGTGCCAGAAAAGCAAGACAGCAGCTATTGCAAGCTAATGAAAACAAGTGCAGCTTTATATGGTCTAGAGGCTAATGAGCTGAATTTTAACCATGCCAGCCAAATTGAAATGATTGCAATATGCAGGTGTCCAGCAAACCTGAAAAGTCAGAGTGCAGACTCCTGTATGTTCATTGCTAGCCCATCTGTAAGGGTAGAATTCCATTTAATGCATGGGCATCTGTATCTATACATTTACAGGTTTTTTTAATATTTCTGTGTTTAAGAAAATGCTTCACAAAGACAATATGGATCGCTCTCATATCTGAAGCTTATTCCCACTTGTCTTCACCTTCAAGACAACAGATGTGCCCATTAAAATGAGCTAAATTCGTAGCTGATTTCTTATTATCTATGAATATTGGATAATCTGCAATGAAACTGAGCATAACTTCAAATTTGTAACAGCCAGGATTATATATGAAAGCTAGTTCTTGTTTTCTGGTTTTAGATGTTTCAGCCAGTCAAGAAAGGGAAAAAGCACCAAATGAGAGGAGGCAATTTACCACCCAAATAATGATCAGTGAATAACTGAATAAAAGTTTCTCCTTGTTAAAAATAATGTTAGGTTGATTAACTGGCATAGAACTGTATGTAATGGATGCTTTTCCAAACATCAAGTTGGCTACTGAAAATATTCAACCATTAAAATTAAGACAGCCTGATAATCAGGAAGTATGAAAATCTCAGTGATGCTGCCCCTTTTTTTTCCTGACCATGACCTCACTTTCTTTAGTCATTTTGAACATTTGCCTCTTTATTCAGTATAGCACTATAGTTTAGACTATAGTTTAGACTGATAGCATGTGTCTGAAACAGAAATGTCAGAAAACGGAAGTTCCAATTATTTACCGGTGATGAGAAGCTGGATACTTGGGGTGTTTTCTCTCTACATCTGTCAAAATTGTCCTGCCCAGTCATAATCAGATCTTATTTCTGCTTCCTTTCCTCTCTCCACATGTTCAAAGTGAGGATGCTGCTGCTTACAGGGTAGCTAGGCAAAGACTATGAGCCTGCCCAAGGAGGCCAACAAGGTGTTTCTCGCTAGTTGGAAGCAGGAGATGTTTCTTACACAGGGAAAGGCACAAAACATCTTCTTTGGGGGGGGGCTACCTATTTTTGGAAGCATTTAAATCAATTGGTGCCACCTTTTGTTCCCTGGTTATCTAAATGCCAGCACTCTGGGCCAGCTCTCCAGTGGTGGCTGGCTGTGTGCAGGAGGAACTGCTGTGTTCAGAGGGAGACTTGTAGCTCAAGGAACAGGAGATACTGGTGAAAAATACCCAAGGATGTAAATTATTCCAAACAAGAAGGTAATAGGAATCACTGTGCTGATGTCAAGTGCCTATTTTTCATGCTGCTACCCTTGTGGTCTGAATCTGGCCTTTAAGCCCAATTAATGTCTGTTTTTTTCTTTGAAGAAAATTACTTTCAGAAACATTCAGCATCAGCACAATTGCAATTTAGGGTAGTTAAGCAGGCAGGATGTAAGGAGTCCTAGACATAGTCTGTTTGTGTGTATGTGTGTACATTTCTGTCAGATTAAGTAACTAGTGTAGCAATAAAAAACCTGTTTCACTGCATGAAAGCTTGTGAACAAACCATCTTATTTCCTGTTACAGCTGTACCTGCAATTGCACAGCTCCTAGGAATCCTCTTTATTAAGAATTTGTAGTAGCCTATGGATTGCATGGCAGGGTATGCTTTCCACTCAAACTGAGTAGTGTACTTGCAATTTATAAAAAAGTGATAAATGATAACGCTGCTTGGTAAAAATACCAAACAGAAAGGACAATATGGTCCTGTTGGTACCAGCAAGCCTGGCACACCAAGGGATAGATAGGAGATGTTCTTAGAATTTGTTACATAGAATTGTGTTCCAAAAAAGATAAAAGGCTGGGGAAATTGGCTTTCTAGCTGTGATGATGTTCAGTAAATTTATTGGTCTTTTTTTGTTATAAAGAGAGAGATCTAGATACAGGAGTATTACAAAGATATATTAAAACTTTTCCACTTGAGTTGCTGGAGCTTCAGGAATTCCCTAGTTTGGTAGTTACCTCTGATTAATTGGGTTCTAAATCTCTTTAATCAATACTTAGTGAATTTGGCCAGCACAGCCAACAGGCTTTTATTCTTGTTAGCTGCAAGAAACAGATACTGTTCCCAAACCTTATAGACCCACACATGCAATGCCTGTGCAGTGAGTGCCAGTCCCTGTATATCACTGGGGATCTCAGTCTCCACCAGTTTGAAAGGGCAGACTCCAGAAGTCCCTCTTGGGCTGCCCCCCTCCACAAACAAGGTGACATGTTTTACTATGTACAGTGGCAAGGCTGGGCATGGAGGGTCTTTAGGGTTCAGAAAGGCACCTTCCAGCAGTGCCCTGTGCCTGTACACCACGGCTTGCTGTCTGAGAAGTCAAATGTGGTTTTAAAGGTAGTTTTGGAGCACACCTCAATATAAAATTTGGGTATATCTGTTATGAGTTCAGGCTACCATGCTATTATAGCCTTGGTCATGCATGAATGAAGGCTGATCTCTGTATTTGTATTAATAAATTATCCTCCTTGTCATCACAGTTATTAATCTTCTCTCTAATTCCTTGATAACTTTACAGACATTTTGTTTTAATCTAAGAGAATAGTCTATAATATCACCATTTTAATCTGCTGCATATATTTTATATCAGCTGATGCCTGAGAACAGAGCAGAAGAAAAAATGATTGGATCATCACAATTAGTGGGGAAAATGTCTCAGTGACATTCATATGAATTATTCAGTTTACTTCATAATCCACAAAGTTACAATCCTTTTATTATATGACAAAGCCAATGCATTAGAGACCATAAAAAGCATGAGTTATGTCTGAAATATGAAGGTTTATGATTATCATTGCTTTCCATCAACATTTTTTTAAACCCATCCTGACTTTTTAAGATATCATAGTACTTAATCTTTCCCCATCTTTCCCTCAGGAGAGTTATTTAAGTAGTAGCTCTTTCTACACTATAAACCAAATTTGCCGGAAGCAGGGTAAGCATTGGCTTTCCAGGTCAAACTTCAGCCTTCCTTGCATATATATTTTCCATTCTTATCTGAGGATAGACAGGCATATGTATCATTGCATAGCAGGGGAAGGGTTATTTATTCAATTGTTTGTAGGCTTGCCAGTATCAGAATGACCCAACACTGCATTTACATTGCTATCATGGTGATAACACTCTGTAATGTAGTGGATGTGGAATACAATTTGGCAGTGTTTTTATGTACTTATGTGGCATACTAATGGCAAAATGTGTTGCTGGGAGATTTTGTTTTGATATATAAAAGGTTAATTTGGGGAGACTTGTATGTATAAGCACTAGGCTAAACTATAGCACTGTTGTATTCAATCCTCAACAGCAGGATCTGCATAAGGTTGTTATTCATTACATTTCTTACTGCCAGGAAAATAAATTAAAATTTGATACATAGTTAACATTTATTTTTAGTCATCATGTGGCTTAGCAGGTCCTCATGAACCATCTGAGCTCCCATAACTAGCGATGTATGTGCTTTCAGTCTAATTAAAAAATTAAATGTGTTTGTTCAAGCTGTGTCTTCATTCTTGTGTCCATATAAATGTCTGTGATTAACCATTTTGTCACTCTGTTTTTAACAAAGGAATATTTGTTTCACTGCCCATGATACCTTAAGCATGCTGCTTCTGTTTTCAGGTAAAAAGACTCAGTTTCATTTTCTAAAACATCAGAAGTCCTTATTTACTCCATTTGAAAAGGAGGAAAACAGAAAACTTCATCCTCTACCAATGTGGGAGAAACTCTATTGTTGGCAGAGGTTTGTTATGGCCCTCCACTGTCAGAAGACTTCCTCCCCTGCACTGTCCACACCACTTACAAAGAAAGAGACTACTCAAAGCCCAGGCTGAGGTGGGAGTAGTCAATAAGAGCACGACTCCTTCAGAAGCTAAAGTACCCTATCTGTGCCCTTCCATTCACAATCTTAAATCCAGTCATTTCTGCAAATAAACATGTCAGCCCTCTTGTAAATATATATAACTAAAACCAGTCATCAGGGTGAGGAAATGAATACCAGGCAAGAAGCTATGGTGGCAGACAGATTTCAGGTGGCAGAAGTCAAATATTTGAGGAAATAGCTCTTATAATTAGAAACTATTAATAACTGCTCACTGACTCCCAGTTCTAGACACCCGCACCCCCCTCCCCCCCCCCCCCCCCCCCACCCTAA
>NDXB01022603.1:169658-191237 GCA_002631895.1 Agapornis roseicollis
CCCGCCCCCCCTTCCCCCCCCCCCCGAGCACATCTATAAAATGATTCCCTGTGCAACAAGTAGAGATACTGTAGTACATTTTCACTTATAGTGGTTGAACACTTTTTCCTAGAGCTCTGTACCCTGTGGTTTCCTCACAGAAAATTACTCTTTCTGCAGTCCATCAAGCAGCTAAAATGGTTCGTAATAGCCCACATCGATGGCAGCTATTAAGACATTACTCATTTCTTTTCCCCTTCAATACTTCATACAGTAAATGGTACAGCTATTGACTTCATGCAGGCAGCAGTTTTAGAGAAATAGAGGTGCTTCAAGATGTTTCCTTTGTGACGGACTTTTCCTGAGCATAGGAGATTAGTCACAGATTGCTGAAGTACAGTACTCTGATATAAAAGCTACAAACTTCAGATGACAAAATAAGCACCCTCAATACAAGTAAATGACTAGATGACATACCACAAGTGTGTTTCACAGCAAGTTTCAGTTTCAATTTGTATAAATGTTTGACTCCTGAGTTTCAAATGTACCCCTGCAGCCACACTCCCTGTTAAGGGTTTTGTCTGAGCTGGCTAGAAAAGCCTGGCAAAAAGCAGGTGATAGGAAGACTGAGGCACTTCAAGCTTATGTGGATAGAAGAAAAAGAGAGGCTCAGGGGATGTTGGGAATATCCTTAGATTTACAGGAAGTAAAAGAGATCAAAGAGAACAGTCAGGTAAAGGTTCAGGTTCTCCATAGCCTAGTGTGGACAGGCTGTCTGACAACGGACATTTTGTGAGCAATCCAGAGACCTTGGTGTAAGGCAGCCTGCCTGAGAACAGAAACGGAGTTGAGATAAACTGAAGGCCATGGATTAGGGAGTAAAAGAAACACCAGCCGTACAAACTCAGAGGTAGGCGGAGGAGAAGGGGAGCTGGGAAGTTCTGGGGCTCTGAGTTCCCAGGACAGTGTTATGCAATCCTAGCATTGTTAAGGGTTAAGGTGCCCAATCAACATTTGCAAATCCATGTAGCTGTGCTAAGGATCTCTATACAAGGTTGACACTTTGTCTAATACATTGTCATTCACTTGATCACATTGATCGTCTCAGCATTGTCCGAGACTCCTGTGTCAACAGCCTACTTCAATTTTAGGGCCAAAACTGTCCACATCCAATATGCAGTCTTGAAGAAAGCAAGGAAATATCTGTCTTGAAGCTTTTGCAATGCAAGTATGCCCATGTTTTCTCAGCAACAGGCTTTTGGTTTACCCAGTTTATTTCCAGTTTTCACAGTACTTGCAGCTGCTAAGGATTATTGCAGATGCTATAGAAAACTGATAAACATCATGGATGAAGCCCCCCAGTGGGAAAGTTCAGGTTGCTTGTCTTATTGATAGAAGATATATCTGTTGCCTATAGGAGCTGCATCCTTACACACTAATTGGATTCAGATTTTAATTGTACTGAGTCTCCTTAATTGTTAGTCAGATGGGGTAATCATAAATGCAAAAATATGGGTGCATCATATGGATATGCAGAATGTGTTTACATTTTCTTAGAATCATGGACCTTATGCAGAAAAAAATGGGGCACTCGATTTAAAGGCCATTTCAACACCTGAGACCTTTTTTCTGAACACTCACTGACTGAAGCAATAAAAAGCTAAAGCTATGCCAGATTTTGATTATTCAGTAGGCATTGTTTTTGAATAAGAAGTCCTCTTGTTTGGATTTTGGCTTCTTGAGCAAGAGTAGCCATGCACAGAAACCCAGTTTTGAACCTGGAGATGGTGCAATGCTCTTTTCTTGATATTTCTCCCTTGCAGAAAATTGTAGCTTTCAAGCACTCACATAAAGCTGCACTTCAGAATATAAACAGGTCTTTATCTCAAAACAAGTCAGTCACTCTCCTGCCAGCTTCCTAATTTCCTTTGGTAGCAAATGCCTTCCCATACAGGGTTCTTCCTGGCTGATTTTCAATTAGTCTTCTCCAGATACCCAACTGTTTGTGCAATGAAGAGAAAGAGTCCTTCAGTCATTACTGAGGAAAACCACCCCATAAATAGAACAGCCAAGGCTTAGTCTGCTGAAAAAAGAAAAAGGGAGAAGGCAGCCTTTAACCAAAGGCAGACTTGGAAAGTACTCTGTTTGTTGGAAAAAGCCAAGGCACTGTAATCTGCTCACCCACCAAGGGGATAGAGCAAAATATCTGATTAACAGTGAACTGCAGTGTTGCAGGAAAACTTACTAGAGGAAGGCAAGAAGAAGCGGAATGGACTGAACTGAAACCACAGGGGAAAATGGACTGAACTGAAACCACAAGGGAATGCTGATTTCCTGTGTTATTAGCAAAGTGGGAAGTAAAACCTCCCTTGTAACATTAAATCTTGGGTTGTGGTGGGTTGGTTTTTTTCTGAAGAAAATACAATGATTTTAGAATTCTAATCTGTATTTGTTGTTTGGGTTTGAGTTTTTATACTATTCTGAAACATAAAATTTATTCACAAGGGTAACTTTTTCTTCTTCAGAAAGAAAAAAAAGCAATTATTTAATTTCTTTTCATCTACCATGCTATGTTTATTTCTTGTCATCCTTCCAGATACCCTCATATTCACCTCCTTTTTCTGCAAAACAAAGGAGAAAACATAGCCATAGTTTGGCCTTCACAGAGGGAAAAATACACCATACGTACCCAAACTCACATGACAGGGTTCAATGGTGGTGTCTTTCACATTTTCTATTGCAATTCATAATTCTTCATACCTGAAGCAGGGCCACACACTTACTGAAATTAAGAAATAAACATACAGAGAAACAACTATGGGAGTCCCACAGAGATGTATTAGATTAACTTTTAGTTTGTTCTGTCCCTCATGCAACTAGATGCTTCTGCAGCCCACCCTTTTGTAGGACTGTCTTTGCCTTTGCTCCATTTATACATCATGTACAACACAAAAAGTAAAGGGCCTTCTAAACAGGAAGGATTGATCAGAAATGTGTTGTCTTTCCTATCTGAACTGTGATGTGGCTGGTTCATGCAGAATGATCAAGGTCTCACTTGCTGATAGCAGTAAGCTGCCCTTGCTTCTTCAGGGAAATCGCTTACAGAGATTTCTAAACACAGAGGAGAATTAGCAACTTTCTAGTCTAACTTTGTCTGGAACTGTTGCAGCATCTAAAACCAGACACCAGCATTTCCCACAATTTCAGATTGATGTAGACTCCTCTTCTGTCCCTTTCTCAAAGCTCTGGGAACCTACCTCTCCCACTAATGCAGTAGAGCAGAAGGCAGAGGTCTGGCATCCTACTTGGGGGCATATAGTCGGGCACATGCTTCTCACATCATGTGACCTGATACAGGAAATGTTTAAGGTTTTTTAAGCCTTAAACTAGCTGTCCCTCTTGAATGGCATAAACTGCAGACTTTCCCTCTGTATGTCTACCTATAGATGAAAACTTACTCCTAGGCAAAAGAACCCTGTTGTGCTTCAGCAAATGTCAGCTATATTAAGATGTATCTTTCAGAAAGACATCAAATCATTATTTAAGGGTTGAGTGAGGATGAATATTTTTATTTCAGTTGGTTTCTGTACTAAAGAGTTGCTACTTCTCATTTTTATTGTAGCTTTTATCTACTGGATATTTCTGCAATGTGTGTTCCTCTAAGGACCTTTTAAAATTAGCTGTTCCCTGTACATGTTCACACAGATGTTGATTGAGGACACTTGTTCTGACAGATTAGGCCACCCCCGTGTATTAACTGGTGAGATAGTAGGTGAGTGTGTAGGAGGACAGAGAGACAGAGCTAGAAACCTGTTGGTACTAGAATGCTTGAAGGCCCCACAGTCCTCCAGCCAGGCTTCACTGCCTCCCACTGGCTGTCCTCAGAAAGCCAAGTCATGGACACAGATTTTCAGAGGCCAGAAGTAATGTGTGTGCCTGTGGATTTCCAACACACTTTGTAGCCTTCATTCAGTGCAAGATACTCTTGCATTAACAAAGAACAAGCTGTCACAGGCTATTTAAGGTTAGTGAATTTAAAGCAAGAGGAATGGAAAAAAAGAGGTCAGAAACACCATGTGCTCCAGACTTGAGCCTGTGGCTTTGTTCAGGTAAACTTCCATAACATAGTGTTGAAGATAGGCCTGAGCCTTAGAAAACTTAGATCCAGAAGTAAAGTAGAATGTTCATTAAAATCAGCTTTGATTTGACTGAGGCTTCTCTGTTTTAATGCTGATCCATCATACCTGTCTCCAGAATGTGATAAATTGCAAGATTCCTTACCATCAGCTTTGAACCTAATAGTTAAGATTGGTTGAACCACTGAATAATTTACTTGATGAATTTCATGCTGGTTTTGAAAGACTTATCTTTGAAAGTTGTTTTTAACTTCCATATAGCTCTGCTAGATAAGTGCTAGAGGAGTTCCTGACAAATTTCTTGTAAGTAAAAGCAATTACTGTTAGCAAACAGCCTTCAAAGAAACATTTGTTATCCATTTTAGTCCTGCCTGTGTTGTATACCTAAAATTATGGTGCATTTTCACTGGAGAAGAACCTACACTGTTAAATCGGTCAGTGCACTATAACAGGATGGTGCCAGCCAAGAAAATGTACTTTGTAAAAAGTGGACACCTCCAGCTCTTCTGAAGGCAATTGGCTTGACTGTTTGAAACACATGTATTAAATGAAATGCCAGTGTGAATAGTTTATGAATAATTCCTCCTTCTATGGAATCATCCATTTGAATCTTACATTAATGGTTTTAAAACCTACCTTAACAAAGCAGATATCTCAAAGAATTATTGTGTGCTTCCCTCTGACTGCATGAAAAGTAATGCATCCATGGAGAGAAACAGTGTCTCAATCTTCACTGAATCAGGTCAGTCTTTCCATCCTCCTGGCAAGACAGATGGTTTCCACAGCAGAGGATTATTTTGGGTGGTGGTGAAGAATAGAACTCTAAGCATCTAAAGTTTTCATCAACATTGAGAAGATTTTCCACTCAGGAACAGCAGTGTGGTAAAGATGGAAAACAGTCTATTTTGTTCCCATCAATGTGTCATCTCCCACATGTCCTGTTACTTCATTTATTTCAGTTCTAGAATAAAAACAAGTAGTGGGATTTCCAAGGCAATCATTATTGGGTTTTTATCCTACATGTCTAACTCATAGTGTGTGGAGATCATATTTTCTCTTATCCTTTCATGTCTCTTCCAATTACTCCTCTCATAAATTGCTGCAGTTCTCCTTTCTCCTTTGCTAATCCACAATTACTTATCTACTTAGAGACAGCATGACTGACTCAACAGATAGTGCCATCCCTCCTGGGAATATGTGCAGAATATGTGCAACAAGCCTAATGTCACCAAAATTACAAATCTGCATATATATTTTCATTGTCAGGTGAAGAATCAGAGACTATAGAGGTTCTTTCAGAAGAGATATGTGCCCTGCTTTACTAAAACATGTGCAGCAAATGGAGTGAGGAATGCAGAAGCCTACTGAAAGGATGTTCAGGCATGTGCAGAGACAGACATGCCTGGGAAATACTGACTGAAACTTCTATGCCGAGAACTAGAAGCACATTGGTGTCTAAAATGGGACTTCTTCACCTAAATCTACATAGATACTCCACTCTAGAGTCTTACCATAAATCCTGTACCAATGTCATGGCAAACAACAGAACAGAATTCAGATTTTCTGGAGTCTAGGCCAGGTAATTTGCCCATATTTTTTACTGACATAATTTTCTTCCTGGACACTTTAAGTTCAGTTTTGTTCACACAGTGACAGGGATCCTTTGCTTCATGCTTTCATTTCAAGATTAAAACCATTCATTTATGCCTATACATTAATTTAATCCAGAACTGACTGATGCTTAATCTGCAAATTGAATGCAACATTTCCTCATATCATAATGACTTCCTTACTTCTGGAAAGGAATATTGTTTCTTTTAAGAATCTGTACAAATTAATACAAATAGTGTTCCTAATTTCTTCAGCAGCCAACAACAGCATGGCAATATCATATTGTATCAAGAAACAAAAGAGCAATTCCTGAGAAAATCTTTTTTTCCAGTTCAATTAGGTGCTTGGCTAATTTTTTTCCCCTGTGTCTCCTCTTCTCATTTCTTTTAGCAGAACAGGTAATACCAAGCTTGTTACAAGACTCTTCAGCTTCTCAGGAGAAGTACTGTGGAGATACGGACACAGGCAGTGTTTGTTTTCGCCTAGAGAAAGTGACATTCTCAGCATTTTTTTTCCAATAACTGGATTGCTCTCCTATCTGGAATACTTCATTCTCCCTTGTTTTAACTCAGTTAAAAATGTAGCAACATGAGGCTACATGGGATAGCCAATTGTAGGATTTGGGAACTTAATGCTGCTCCCATGAAGGCCTTAAATGTGGCTTCCATGGCAGCTGGTCCTGCTTTTGTGAAAGCATTGCTTTTGGGTTATCTTTAATCTGAGACAGTAGCTAACTTCTGAAAGAACATGGCTATATTTGTGGAAGGAATATGCCAGTAGTTTGCCACTCTTCCACTATTCTATACTTGGGTAGAATCACATTTCCATAGCTCTTGCATCCAGGTAACCAAACAAGACAATGTAAGCTCTGAATTGGTGCTAAGCTGGTGCTCAAGTGCTGGTATATCTTATTTTGATTTGGGAAAGTGGAAGACTAAGACACAGCTGTGGATGATAAGTTTTCCCCAGATTTTTCAAGCCAATATATTTTCAAGAAGCTAATTAAAAGCTTCAGTTAGCAATCATGTAAGAAATCTCCTAAAAGCTAAAGTTATGTTCCTTTAGCCCTGGAGCACAGACAATATAATGCAACTCTGTGACTAATCACGATCCTGCAGTGCATCCTGAATGTCTCATTTTAAAATAAATTCACAATAGAAACAAAATTTAATTTCATACACATCCAGACACATTATTCCAATATGAAATTGAATATGCAGATACTGTACCAAAAGAAGAACACAAAATTAACTGGTATAACTGTCCTTTACTGCTCATTCTTTTCTCACACATTGTAAACTCTGAAGTGAAGTAGGACTGAAGCACAAGCTCCTCTAGTCATTCCCTAACCACAAGACTATACTTATTTTTTCCTATATGGTAAAAATAATTTCATTAACTACTTTTTCCTACCCATAGAAGAGTAAGGAAAATTCTTCAGGGATTTTAGGCTACTCTAAAAGAAGATTAAAGAAAATTTCTTGATCTAGGGATTATTTTATAATAATGTGGCTAAGACAAAGTCTCTTCCAGGAAGTGCTTTACTGCTTTCTGCAAAGAATTTATTTTCAGTGAAAGGAAATGAGTGCAGATAAAGTAGCACTGCCAGTGCTACAACTTAATGAATTTAATTCTCTTTGACCCTAGTGATACGACTCCTTCATTTGGTAGTCTGCAGATTAAAACAAATGTGCAAAAGAGTAACAGAACCAATGAAGTCAGATTTATACAGAATTGTGTGTCCCTCTTCCTCCACTGCCACTACTCTTTCAGGTAATAATTCCTTTTTTCTCTGAGTCCTTACTGTACTGCTTCAATGACTGTCATGATTTACGCCCAGCTGGTAACTCAGAACCACACAGCCGCTCATTGCTCACTGATGACACCACAGAACTCATCTGGTCACTTCTAAGCTGATCTGGTTTTATTAAAGTTCATTCTTTGTTGAGACGATGGTTGGAGGGAAGTCAGGGCCAGTCGCTGGTGACCTGAAGACATCTAGTTGATGGGCTATAAAAGTATTACATAGCAGGCAACAGCATACAATTGAGTTCATTGGCTGTTCTCCCCTAAAATCAAATCCCCTTGAGGTACACATCAGACTTCCCCATCTTCCCGCATTACCCATCAAGTATATTAGGGTCCCTGAGAAAAACAATCCCACAAGTGGGTTTGCCTTTACCTGAAGCAGGAATAACCCAGACTTTGTTCCCTTCTACAGTATGTAAATTTCTGACTGGGCCAGGCCAGCCCTGTTGGCAGATCCTCTAGTATTGACCAACCAGCTGGCCTTTGGTAAGTGTGTGTCCCAATGCTTGAAAGTTCCCCCACCCATTGCTCTCAGTGTAGTTTTTAACAGCCCATTGTACCGTTCAATTTTCCCAGAGGCTGGTGCATGGTAGGGGATGTGATACGCCTACTCAATGCCATGCTCTTTGGCCCAAGTGTCTATGATGCTGTTCCGGAAATGAGTCCCATTGTCTGACTCAGTTCTCTCTGGGGTGCCGTGTCACCACACAGTCTGTTTCTCAAGGCCCAGAATAGTGTTCCAGGCAGTGGTGTGGGGCACAGCGTATGTTTCCAGCCACCCGGAGGTTGCTTCCACCATGGTAAGCACATGCCACTTGCCTTGGCAGGTTGGTGGGAGTGTGATATAGCCAATCTGCCAGGCCTCCCCATATTTATACTTCAGCCATCGTCCTCCACACCAAAGAGGCTTTAACCATTTGGCTTGTTTAATTGCAGCACATGTTTACAGTTGTGAATAACCTGGACAATAGTGTCCATTGTTAAGTCCACTCCTCCACCACAGGCCCATTGATATGTTGCATCTCTGCCCTGATGGCCTGAGGTGTCATGGACCCACCGGGTCAAGAATAATTCACCCTTATGGTGCCAATCTAAGTCCATCTGAGCCACTCCAATCTTAGCAGCTTTATGCACTTGTTGGTTGTTCTGGTGTTCCTCAGTGGCCCGAGCCTTGGGTACATGGGCATCTACATGGCATACCTTCACCACCAGGTTCTGCACCCAGGAAGCGATGTCTTGCCACAGTGCAGTAGCCCAGATGGGTTTGCCTCTACATTGCCAGTTGCTCTGCTTCCATTGCTGCAAACACCCCCACATTTGCCACCATCCGTGAGTCAGTATAAAGTACTGTCCACTTTTCTCATTCAGCAATGTCCAGGGACAGCTGGATGGCTTTTACCTCAGCAAACTGACTCGATTCACCCTCTCCTTCAGCAGTTTCTGCAACTTGTTGTCAGGGACTCCATACGGCTGCCTTCCATCTCCAGTGTTTTCCCACAGTACAGCAGGACCCATCAGTAAACAAGTCATATTGCTTTTCACTTTCTGATAGTTCATTACATGGTGGGGCCTCTTCAGCATGCATCACCTCCTCCTCTGATAACATTCCAAAATCTTTGCCCTCTGGCCAGTCCACAATGACTTCTAGAATGCCTGGATAACTGGGATTTCCTATCTAAGCTCTTTGTGTAATTAGTGCAGCCCATTTAGTCCATGTAGCATCGGTTGCATGATGTGTAGAGGAGACCCTGCCTTTGAACATCCAGCTTAACACCGGCAACCGGGCTGCCAGGAGGAGCAGTGCTTCAGTGCCAATCACTTCCAAAGCAGCTCGAACCCCTTCATAGGCTGCCAGTATCTCTTTCTCAGTTGGGGTATAGCTGGCCTCAGATCCTTTGTATCCCTGACTCCAAAAGCCAAGGGGTCGACCTCGAGTCTCCCCTGGAGCTNGGTATAGCTGAGATCCTTTGTATCCCTGACTCCAAAAGCCAAGGGGTCGACCTCGAGTCTCCCCTGGAGCTTTCTGCCAGAGGCTCCAGGTAGGACCATTCTCCCCAGCTGCAGTGTAGAGTACACTGGGCCTGGTCTGGACTGGTCCAAGGGCTACTGCATGACCTATCTTGTGTTTAATTTCTTCAAAGGCAAATTTGTTGTTGCTCAGGGCCCCATTTAAAATCATTCTTCTTCCAGGTCACATGATAGAGAGGGCTTTCTATCAAACTGTAATTTGGGATGTGCATTCTCCAGAACCCCACTGCACCCAAGAAAGCCTGTGTCTCTTTCTTATTAGTTGGTGGAGACATTGCTGTTATCTTGTTGATCACATCTGTGGGCATCTGGTGACGTCCATCTTGCCATTTTATTCCCAAAATTTGAATCTTCTGTGCAGGTCCATTGACCTTACTCTGTTTTATGGCAAAACCATCTTTCAGCAGGGTTTGGGTTATTTCCTTCCCTTTCTCAAAGACTTCTTCCACTGTATCACCCCACACAATAATGTCATCAATGTATTGCAGGTGTTCTGGAGCTTGCTCCTGTTCCAGTGCAGTCTAGATCAGTTCATGGCAGATGGTAGGGCTGTGTTTCCACCCCTGGGGCAGTCGTTTCCAAGGGTACTGGACACCCCTCCAGGTAAAAGCAAACTGTGGCCTGCACTCTGCTGCCAAAGGGTTTGAGAAAAATGCATTGACAATATCAGTCATGGCATACCACTTGGCTGCCTTTGACTCCTGTTCATACTGAAGGTCTAGCATGTCCAGTAAGTACAGCAGTACTCAATGCTGGTGTGACTTCATTCAGGCCAGGATAGTCTACTGTCTCCACTTTCCATTAGACTTTCACACTGGCCATATGAGGCTATTAAAAGGTGAGCGGGTCCTACTGATCACTCCTTGGCTCTCCAGTCTACGGATCAGCCTATGGATGGGAATCAAGGAGTCCCGGTTGGTGCGATATTGCTGCAAATGCACTGCTGTGGTCGCGATTGGCACTCTTTGTTCTTCAGCCTTCAGCAACCCCACAATAAAAGGATCCTCTGAGAGACCAGGCAAGATGGACAGCTGCTCAATTTCCTTTGTCTCCAAAGCAGCAATACAAAAAGCCCAAAAAGCCCATCAATACCCCTTTGGGTCTTTGAAGTACCCTCTCCTGAGGTAGTCTATGCCAAGGATGCATGGAGCCTCTGGATCAGACACAATGGGGTGCTTTTGCCATTTTGTCCCAGTCAGGCTGATTTCAGCCTCCAGTACAGTCAACTCTTGGGATCCTCCTGTCACTCCAGAAATATAAATGTGTTCCACCCCTTGACAGTTTGATGGCATCAGTGTACACTGTGCACCAGTATCTACTAGAGCCTTATACTTCTGTGGGACTGATGTGCCAGGACATCTGATCCACACAGTCCAGTAAATCCAGTAGTCCCCTACCTCCACCTGCCTGGAGGCAGGGCTCCTCTAATAGTGATCACAATATTGGTCACTTACATCTGATAAAGAGGGATTAGTCTTCTTTATCACAGGAGCTGGAGTAAAATCAGCTCTTCTGCTCCATCTGGTAACCTCCTGCTCAACAGAGACTGAAGCCGCAGCTTTCATGGGATGATCAGCCTTGACTTTTGTTCTCTTCAGCTCATGCACCTGTTCCTCCAGAGCTGAGGTAGGTTTTCCATCCCACTTCCTCATGTCTTCTCTGTGATCCCGCAGGTAAAAACATAGGGTGGCCTGTGGCGTATACCTTCTGTATCTTCACTCTCAAACAATAGGATGCCTTTTGTTAATAGCTGAGAGGTGGGGTTGGTACATGTGGGAAACTGGATAGATCAGATAGGTTGTCTCTCAACTGTTTGAGGTCCTGAGACAGTTTTTCCACAGCTGAAATGATGGAAGAGGTGAGATTGTCTTTGAACTCTCAGAGTTTATGAATCATTTCATCCACTGTTAGTGGTACTACATCATTCCAGGTTACTGTTGCCAATGAATGGGCATATGATGATGGTGAATTCCATGTAAATTTCCGTCACGTGGGTCATGTACATTCGGCTTCATCTGGATTTACAGATGCATTCCCAGCATCCAGCCTGCGATATATCATCTCTACAATGGCTGATTCCCTCAGAGACTGGATGCGTTTGTCTAAAGTAGTCCACTTGGCCGAACGACTCATAACATCGTCCTGGTATGGAAACCTTTCTTTCATAGCTGCCGAGAGCCACCCCCAAGGACTGAGGGACCGTTTCTCTTTTGCAATTGCTTTGTCAATTCCCCCTTCCCTAGCAAGTGATCCCAGCTGCTTCACTTCCCTACCTTCTAGTTCGTGACTGTCAGCCCCATTGTCCCAGCATCAGAGCAACCAGGTGATGATGTGCTCCCCAGGTTGATGGGTAAAATCACCTCTTCTTCTTTTTCCTCTGATTCACATAACAATAACTCCCGATCAGATGCTGTCCCATGTAGTAAGTGCGTTGCTTCTTTACCTTTCTTCACTGTACTAGTTGCTTTTTGTGCCTCTTTTTTGCTTTTCCCCTTGTGTACAGGGGCTCTGTGCCTGGCAAAATCTTGGAGCAGGTTCTCCTGAAAGGCATGCTAAGGCACATGAAAAACAACAAGGTGCTTGGTGGCAGCCAGCATGGCTTCAGTAGGGGGAATCCTGCCTGACCAATTTGGTGGCCTTCTATGATGGGGCTACAGAACTGATGGACAGGGGTAGAACAGTTGATGTCATCTACCTGGACTTGTGCAAAGCGTTCAACACTGTCCCACACAACATCCTTGTCTTTAAATTTGAGAGACATCAATTTGATAGGTGGGGCACTCGGTGGATAAAGAACTGGCTGGATGGCCACATGCAAAGAGTTGTGGTCAATGGCTCAGTGTCTGGCTGGAGAGCAGTGACGAGTGGTGTCCCTCAGGGATCAGTGTTGGGACCGGTCTTGTTCAACATCTTTGTCGCTGACATGGACAGTGGGATTGAGTGCGCCCTCAGCCATAGGCCATTCAAAACTTTCAGAACTCCCAAACGATGCTGTAAATGGTCTGGTGGGGCGGGGCAGGAAAGGTAAGGGGATGTCTCCTTCACAGGTTGATCACCTGAGGAATGACCACACTGGGAACACAAGCCAAATCAGTNTTGTTCAACAGTCGCTGACATGGACAGTGGGATTGAGTGCGCCCTCAGCCATAGGCCATTCAAAACTTTCAGAACTCCCAAACGATGCTGTAAATGGTCTGGTGGGGCGGGGCAGGAAAGGTAAGGGGATGTCTCCTTCACAGGTTGATCACCTGAGGAATGACCACACTGGGAACACAAGCCAAATCAGTTTCATAATCAATGAATCTATTGTATCACAAGTCATTAACCATAAAGTACAGTGAAACAAGAACCTTAGCCCAAGCCCCCCAGCCAATAAACACTAAAACAGCAAATACTGGCTGCAAGTAAGGTATGACATTCTGAAAATCTGAGATCAAGAGCAACAGCTTTGAGAGCCAATAAATCAGCATTGTGATGAGTGACTATGAATTCGAAACAATAAATGCTTATCACAAATACGATTAGGCACACCCTGGTCATATCTGTCGTTACCTCAACCCTTCGTGCCCCACGTTGGGTGCCACAAAGAATTGTCATGGTTTAAGCCCAGACGGTAACTCAGAACCACACAGCCACTTGCTCCCCTCCCATCCTTTCTCTTCCCACTCCCAGACACACAGTTAAAACATGTGCTTAATGTACACCAGACATTGCTTCCTGCTACACAGATAGGACTCCTGCGTTGTCAGCAGATACTATTCAGCAAAAAACAAGGACAGCAGCTGCTGTAGACAGTCAGACTTTTTTCAACAACTTCACAGATAGGAAGAGTTAGATTATATTTTTCGATCAGTTTTATTCAAAGATGATGAGGTGAGCACTGTTTGTGCTTTTTCTTTGCCAAACTAGTCATTTCAAAGAAAAATAGAAAGCATTTGTTCATTATAAATGCCCATTAGCAGTCAGCTGGAACTACATATGCTTAATGAGTTAGTGACCTGCCATCATGAAAAAAACTCTTTGGGCCAGGACCTTGCACCAGTGTCTGTTTACAGAGCAATCTGTTGTTTGCAGGATTTATATAACTAGGGATACTCTTGTGGCATGAGGTATTGTTCAAGCTCCGTAACACAAGAGCTTCATGTTACAATATTTGTCAAAGACATGACTCAGAAATTCTTTTTGCCTTTAGTGAGTGGTTAACTGATTTGCGTCAAATAAATGTATCCTTTTTTGGACATTGAAACATATTGCAAGAGAACATAGGACAGGATTACTGTTTTTTTCCCCCCAATTCACTTTCTTTCCCTTCCATTCACCCTTTCCTCCCCTTCCCTTCCCCTCCCTTCCTTCTCTCCACTTGATTATTTTGTTAGGGTTTTATTCTGCGTCTTACCAGATCAATGCTACATCTAGTTAAATTACACAGTCCTCTATAAGAAAGAGAAAAAGGAAGTGAGCAGGACTGCAGAGCTCTCAGTTATCAAAACAAGCTTCCACCTTCCAAATTAGCTTCCCAAATTCAACTTTATCAAACTATGAAAAGACCTAACATGCTGCTATTAACCACTTCTTTGAAGAGAATAATAACCTATCCTTCTGTAATGGCTTTTGATTCTGGATAGCACAGGAGGTCTGTAGCAATATCCCTGCTTCACTTCTGCTGTGCAAACAGAGGGATAGCTGTGGCCACCCAGCAATTGCTGATTCAAGAACTGAATGTTAGTCCAGTACACAGTCCACTGTCTGCAAAATGCCAAAACACTGTCTATATGAAATTTGCTGTCATTTTGCTTGGGGATCATACAGAGGAGAATTTGAGTGAATTCTTTAAATGCTCAGAGGATTTTCTGGTAAAATCTTTGTCTCTCCAAGCAGCACTTCTTTCTTTGCAGGAGACAGACATGAAATAGAAATCTCTTTAACTTCTTTGACAGTCACTGGATGCCTCACAGCACAAACAATGAGGTTCACTGTTGATGCAGAAATCTGCTGTGTGGGCAGCCAGGGAATGTTTCTAAGAGGTAAAATAGATATCCCAGAAAATCAATAAGCTTTAGTGTAGGGAGTAGCCATTGCAAGACAACGTGTTTGCAAAAACTCAGCTTCCACAATTTCTGATGGTGGGCTCAAGGGGGAGAGAATTGATTGTCATTTACACCTGACCTTATTAGCTGAGCTCCTGCTTTCTAAAAAGCACTTCTCAGAGACAGGTAGCTTGGGAAACAATGATGCTGTGAAGAGTGTTGGGCAATCAGCAGACTATTATATGTCTATTATATGTTTATGTCTTCTGATTCAAGACAGAATAATTCAACTGACCTGACCCCTATTTGACTCATTTGTTAATGGTATCAGTCAATGGCATTAGTATAATGCAAGTTAGTTGAGAAGGAAGCTTTGTACAATTACAAGGCTGTAATTAGACATTCAGGTAGAAATAATACAAGATAACAGGCACATTTTCTTCTAATGATAATTTCATCTGATGCTAAAATTCATGGTATGTCAATAATCCTTTACACATCTGTCTGTCACAGTTACTCTAGTGCATGGCTAGACATCTCTTAGTCTCTGTGCTGCTATAATGTGAGCCAGATAATAAATCTGAAAGTCTATACATGTTGGAGGGAAGCCATTATATATATGTTGGGGAAGCTGTGCTGTGATTTAAGTGCAGTGTTGAGGCACCTAAGAAATTGGCTGGTCTTGAGGACATAGAGCCAGTACACTGTTCTGTGCTGAAGATGGTTCCTGGGGGTGAGCAGTGCACATGCCATGAACTGGTGTCAGTGAAAAGGGGATTTATCCTCTTTCTGGAGGGCAGAGATATCCCTGCCCTGGATGGAGGGATGCTACTGTGTAGTAATAAAAGCTGTGAGGATTGGATCCACTCTCAGGTCAGAGCAGACCTGCTACGTATGTTAGCAGCATCAAGGACAGTAACAGGCTTTTGACAAAAATAATTAAATAACTGATAGATTTACAGTTGTGTTTAACCAAATAGCAGCAAAATGATTTTTACAAGGAGAAATTGAATATCAATACCCCTTGAAATTAGGCAATCTGTAGCTTACTTCTGTTTGCTAGAACCCCTTTCTCTCTTTCAAATAGCAGATAGAGCACAAACCAGAGTATGTTAGTACTACTGCTCAAACATGTGAATAAAAAAATAGTAACTGTAAACAAAGTATTTCAACTCTTTTGTTCAAAACAGGCAGTGGGTGTTGTCCTATGAAGCTGAAATGTGCTTTTTCCCTCTGCAATTCACTTCGAAAGTTTTAATGCTGCCTCAAATGAAAATATTGAGTTCTGCTCTGCTTTGGGAAGAATGTAGTGTTTATGCCTCTGGGGATCCTGAAGAAAAATTGCTTGAGTAGCCTTTACATTACTTTGCAGCAACTGGGGATGATGTGATTATATCGACATAACAAAAGTTTAAGAAATAAGACCCACCAAAAGTGTACTGATTTTGAAATAACTTCTCCCAACTTTTTTGCATGGGTGTCGTGGTTTAAACCCAGGACAATGGGTTATTTTTTTCCAATTTTCAACCTTTCTACTAAAAGTTCTGAATTTTCACTCTAAACACCTCTAGGTTTTTGAGCACAAATTCAGAGATCACCCTGGAAGCTAGCTCAGGATAAGCCAAGCTTATAAGTAAATTCACAACCCAGCTAAGTCAATGTTAGCTTATCCAAATAGGCTGATGTACTGGCAGAGCTCTGTTACAGAGGCAGCAAGTGACAGGCTTCATTTAAAGGCTCTGTCAGGCCACCAACCACAGGCTTCTAACTCCCCCAGTCCAGCCCAGCTGTAGGGAGGGCTGCATCCCCAGATTGTTTCCTTATCAGAAAAATGAATCTCCACAAGGAACTGGCTCATCACCTCTAGCTGTAAGACCTCTTCTTCATTCGCTTTGTTACCAGTTCATATCACTACATCCATATTACAGCCAAACCTTTGGTTACTAGAGCAAACAGAAGCATTAGAGATACAATTCTCTTCAGCAGTAGGAAGGTAATACTTATACATACAGTGCTGCAGGGAGCCAGAATGATCATTTCTGCATACCTGATTCTCAAGCATTGATGCTTGCTCAGCTAGTTGTTTCTGTTACAGTCTTTACACACTTTTAAAGATGTCTTTGCTCAAAATGATCAGTTATAGGCACATGTGGCATATATGGTTTTATATGTTTTAATTGTAGGATGTTTTTATGGTTACTAACCACAAGTTTCCTGTTCTCCTTCCAAAGCCTTTCAGACTTAACATCCTTATAGCATAACTAATGGCTTCATTAACACCATCTAATCATTCATACCTCTTTGTTATAGGGTTATTTATTTTGTTAGGCCCTAAAACTTATCCCTCTCATAGTTGTATTCTTTTAGTGATGAGTAATCAGCCACTCAAAATGCCTATTTATAGCACGGGGGCTGCTGACTTCATCCTGTGCCTGCATTCTCAAAACCTCTCCTATCCTCTTATGAGAGTTTACTCTACACATTCTTATTTGAGGATCATGGATAGTTCAGCCTATATGGTAATGGTCACTTAGGAAATTTATATAATCCTTTGCTAAGTGTTTGTTATTAATACCAGCATGTTATCAAAATTGCTTTACAGCAACATGCAATTTACAGCCACTCTTCTAAAGTGGCTGATAAAAATAGAAAGCTCTTACCAACCTGTCACCTGCTTTTCTGCAAATTCTAGCCAGCTTCCTGGTTGCAATGCTTCTCCTGTGTATGTCCACAGGCTCATTTCTGAGAAGTGAGCCTGCAGAACTGCTGGGTCAGACTTCAAGTTTCTGCACTTCTATTCCTTCATGTCAGTTATTTTGGATGGCCTCCTTTTGCTTACATATTTTTGTACATGCTATCCCACTTCCCATTTTCCACATCACACCTTTTGTCTCTCTCCCCTCCCTCCCCCCCCAATTTTCTTTCCCTTTTGAGCAACCACCCTGATTACTAAAATAGTAATTTGCTTTGGAGACTGTGGTGTCCTTGCCACTGACTATGTAACGGGGGATATTTGCTTCTCAAGACTGGCATCTTCAGTGCTCTCTCACACTAGTTACATATTTATTTGTGAACAATGTAAAATAAAGGTGGCAATGAGCAGCTGACGGTAGCAGTGAGATGTGGGCAAGCTGCCAATGTTTCCTGCTCAGGGATCAGTGGTTTTTGATTCCGTTTAGTTCACTTTGCAGTAAGTCTGAATAAACAAATAAGTATTTCTCCTATAGGCCCACAGTCAACAAGGCAAGAATTGTTAAAATATTATTTCCATGCAGTGCTTCTGTTGAAAAGATGCTGCTGGAGGGTAACGTTTTTCATACTTCCAGAAACTGTACAAAAACTATAACCTGAAGATATTGTCCTGATGAATATTAAGATCCTTACCTGGATATAATTTTTCATTTTATGCTGACAAACCTCAGTGTCAATTTCACTTGCTTTTGCAAATGACCTGATCACTATCACTCTTCATCTGAGCAAATCCTCCAGACCTTTGCTCCATATGACTGTAGTCTTGGTTAGAAATTCATAACTGGCATTATAGACTGATGGCATCCTGAAAGGGGTCCCCAAGCTCATTTACCTTGGGGCAGTTGGTTTCGGTTAGTGTCCGCAAAGCAGGGATGAGCTGTGCAAGTTGTATCATAGATGGGATGGAGTTATCATGACTATTTAGCTGCTCTGATGGCACCAGAAGGCATAGCCCTCACCAAAACTTCTCCAAGGTGAGAGCTATGGAGGGAAGAGTCTCTTTTTCAGCCACCAAGGTACCTTCAGGATGCTCCAGTGCGGAGATACTGGATTTCTGTAGGAGGAGTGCATCTCTAATTGCTTTCAATTCCCTTCAGAAGACTGAACAATGTACATTGTCACTGCAGTACTTCTCTCAGGATGTGCCTCAGAAAAAAAGCTACTGCATTTCAGAGGGAAGAGTTAGGTGTGTACAGTAGGTCAAAAGGGAAAAAGACTTATTCATCTTTTCATAACAATTAACCTTTGAGATGATTACAAAACTTACCAGTTTGACAGCTGCATATGGGGGCTGAATGGGAGGTTGTTTGACTCAAATGCAAATGACTCAGGTTTTCCCTGTAGGTTTTGCTTGGACAATGGATAGGTAAAGGTGAAGAGAAGGACTTTATTTTCTAGTCACTTGAAGATGACCTTTTTACATTGACAGATTACAGAATCAATATCCTTTTTCTCAAAGCTACTGCTGTGATATAAATTTCCCCAGAAGTGAAAAACCCTGACCTAGCTAATATTTGCCAGAAAAAAATAAATGTTTATATCTTCATAAAGCATGTATTGGTGGTGTTTTAGTTACAGAAGTTGGCTTGATAACTACAACAGGAAATAGTCCCTCTATAAGTATGACTTCACTCTTTTTTAAAATGAATAAAAGTCCCATTATACTTCAGTTAATGAGACTAATATGGCTGTGGCCAGAGATAGAGTTAAATTGCCTGTATTGTTCCTTTCATTCCTCACTATGATGTCACCAGCACCATAGTGTAAGAAATTTAACATAATGTGAAGCTACTTGAAACAGCTATATAAACTACTGCAGGGATAATTCCTCCCTACTGTAATTCCTTTGCTTACAATGACTTACCTCCAACAGTGATTTTGCATGAATAATAGCACATCTGACATTTGTACCCACAAGTGCTCCATCTACTTAGGCAGATTATGTTTCAATTAGAAATTTCTAGCAGGTCAACCAGACAGAAGTACATGAAAACAGACAGATTAAATTATCCACATTATTAGATCCAGCTGTTGGGGCTCTCACTGGGGGACTTGGCTGCATGTATTTTGGTAATGTTAATGGGAATCATACATTTGTCTCTCCTCATTTCACTGACATTGTGCTCTTCTATGGCTAGAGCTGAGTAGATCTAAGAATTTCTATTTTCATGGCATTTTTCAAGCTGAGTATGTTGCCTGCCACACATATTCCTCTTTCCCACCTCTGCTCTCCCTGTTTCTTACATATCTCCTAAAACATTTTATATCCTATGTCATTTATATATCACAGCTGCACACAGCACTCCAATTGCAATTAGAATCCTAGAGTGTTACCTACAACACACGTAATAAAGATACTAACTTCAAAAATACCATGTAAGTAGATGAAACATTTACATGAGAGGCAAAGATTGATGGCAAATCCATATTTGCTGTTTTTTAATGTAATCTATCTATCTGATTAAGCTAGGTCTTCCTCATAAGTTATTCCTCAGGTCATTTTCCTTTGCCAGATATTTGTGTGTTGTGTCTGTTTACATGTTCTTTCTTCTCCCTGCATACATTCTCTGTCAGTAACGTTCAAATCCACTTGTTATTGTAACATCTTTTTTATTTTCTATACCTTTCCCAAACATCTCCATTAACATCATGATGCTTTCTTCAGTTCTATTAGTCAATATCCTGCCCCTCCTCCTAGTCTTCATTATGGCTCAGTCCTAAGGATTAATAGGTAGGTAGATATATATGATACTCTAAAAATCTTATCTAGTGGGGTTAGGAAAATCTGGTGACCTTTCCTTGCTGAAATTCAGCACCAGCACATTTTGGGGAACTTGAGTTTGTGTCACTTTTCTTCTGTCTGGGAGAAACATACTCTTTTTCAGTAGGCTTCTCTTTTGCCTGAACAAAAAAGCTACAGTGATGACAACTGGGGACAGCAAACTAAGACTATGAAACACCTTTGAGTTGGGATTCAATAATTATGCTGTTTTAAGGAGTAATGGGGTGGTTCCAAAGTCCTTAGTTCTGTATTTGTCACATTGGCTTTGCCTTGGGTATACTTGAGAAGGTAGTGGGAACATTATGATGGGCAAAGGGTGAAGACTGAAATAGATGGAACTAAGTTGCTGAAAGGGCACTGAAGTCCCTTGCCCTATCCTCAGACTAAATTTTATTTATGGTCTAGAGAGAATACTTTTATAAATTGCATAAAACTTTCCCTAATGCAACTCCTGGCACCTGGGGAACAGAGACTGTCACGCCTGAATTTTTAATAGGTTTTATTTTTTTCATTTTCTTGGGATACAATCCCTACTAAAATACAGACCTGTTGTAAGAGTGCATCTCTTTCTCTTTTCTCAGTGGAAGTCCTTCTGCTAAACTCTGCCAAACAGGCTTCTGAGAGTCGGTAGAGGTTTGATCTAGAAACATCAGAAAAACCCAAGTAAGATGTTAAATTCTTAAGCAACAAATCAGACTGGAAACCAAAACAAAAATGCACACAGAAGGACTGAATAGCTCAAAGGATTAGTAATGGATTTGCATGCCTCCATTACAGGCTCAAACCTAGCACAGGTTAATAACAAGGGAAGTTCCACTCTCCTGCCAATGCCTAAATACATGCATTATTTTCTCTATTGCTGTTATGGGACTTCACTTACTGAAGACACCTGGGCACTAATCTCTTTAGACTCCACGCATTTTTAATGTTTCTTCATGAAATCCACTGTGTAAATCCTATCTGTGACTTTTTCTGCTATTACCTCACTACACGTTACTTCATCTAATTTAAGCAAGTTCAACTACCCTGTGACAGAATTCCATGCCCTCTAGTCTGTATGGAATGACTGTACAGCCATGCAGAGAATTAAAGACAACATCATACTTCTGTGGGACCAGAGTCAAGCTCAAAGAGCACAAAATGAACACCACCAACAGAAAAAAAAAAACCCCACACTTACTTTCCACAAAGTTATGCAGAGATTGATTAGATAAAAGCCCAAATTCCAAATGCCCTAATTTCTCACCAAGTTCAGTGTTTACAAAGCACTGAGTACCATTTGTGCATGAGTACCATCTGTGCTAACTAGCGTGAGTACATACCTGCCACAGCTGGGTATGTTGTTAAGTAAAGTGATTAGACAGAACTGCTGGAGATGTTAGTGGAACTGGTTAGAAAATCACAGAATCACAGAATCACAGAATCACCAGGTTGGAAGGGACCTCTAAGATCATCA
>NDXB01022604.1:13565-53810 GCA_002631895.1 Agapornis roseicollis
CTCTCTGCCCAACCTGTAGCTGTGCCTGGGATTGCTCCCACCCAGGTGTAGGACCTTGCACTTGGCATGGTTAAACTTTATGAGGTTGGCATCAGCCCACCTCACAACCATGTCAAGGTCCCTCTGGATGGCATTCCTTCCCTCCAGCGTATCCACCAAACCACACAGCTTGGTGTCATTGGCAAACTTGCTGAGGGTGCACTCAATCCCACTGTCCATGTCAGTGACAAAGATGTTAAACAGGATTGGTCCCAAAACTGACCTCTAAGGAACATCATTTGTTACCTGTCTCCAATCTGACACTGAGCTGTTGTCCACAATTCTTTTGAGTGTGACCATCCAGCCAGTTCCTTATTCACCAATTGGTCCATCCATCAAATCCATACCTGCAATTTAGGGACAATGATGTCATTCATGCCTTACACAAGTTCAGGTAGATGATGTCAGCTGCCTTTCCTTTATCCACAAATGCTGTAACCCCACTGTAGAAGGCCAGGCCATCAAATTGGTCAGTCATGATTTGCCTTTAGTTAAGCCATGTTGGCTGCCACCGATTATTGTCCATGCACCTTAGCATAGCTTCCAGGGTAATCTGCTCCGTGATTTTGCCAGGCACCAAGGTGAGACTGTAGTTCCCTGGGTCTTCCTTTTTCTATTTTTAAAAATGAGTGTTGTGTTTCCCCCTTTCCAGTCAGCAGGAACTTCACTGGACTGCCACGACTTGTCAAATACAATGGATGATGGTGGGCAACTTCAGCCGTCAGTTCCCTCGGGACCCACAGATGTTAGGTGCAATTACACCTAACCTTTAGGCATTTATCTGAGGGACTTCATCTGCTCTGCTGCTCTCAGAGGCTTTGCTTGTTTGTTAATCAGCTTGCCAAGCTTCAGTGTTGACTTGGAGTCACATCTCACATGGGAGTGGTGTCTCGCTTTTCTGTGGTTTGTTTTCAGCCCCACTGTGCTTGTGGACACTGGCTGTGAGCCCGTCCAAATCCTGCATGTCATCGTTGTTGTGGGCTCCCAAGGAAGCTCTGGAAGGAAACCCCCCCTGCTTCTGCTGATTGTGCAGGTCTGCCAGCAGATGCTGGGGGCTGTGATGGTGGTGATGAAGTAGGTCTCCTGCTGTCCCCTGCGTAATCAACTGCAGCCATTGATGAGACACACAGTTTTATGGCAAAAGCTCAAAGATGAGGGAGCAGAAATCCCCTGCTTCACCAATAAGCTTCCTGTGTGACCATCAGCGAGTCAATTGCTGTGGGTTCCTCATTGCTGGGTGGATTTACTATTTCCTTGATCTGCTGCACTGTGTGTTCCTGGGGAGTGGGGTGTATGAACCTGTGTGGAGGCTACACGGAGTTGAAAGAGCCTTTCTTCTGCATCCATGCTGTGGTGCCTGCAAGACAGGGAAGAGGAGGCCCTGCGCACTGTCCTTTCGTTGTTTCAGAGCCAAAAGAGGGAGAGTCCTCCCTTTTCAGTATGGACAGCTGTAATGTATACATCTTCAACTCTTATTTGCAGTGGGTCTGTGCTGTGACAGTGATGCATTTAAATAACCCTCCCACAGCAACATTGCTTGGGTTTTGTTTTTTTTTCTTTAAATCCAAACTGCTGCAGAGGGAGGGGACATGAGCTTCACATTAGCAAGCCTATAGTGGCTGAGATTTAGCACAAGCAGCAAAGTGAGGTTTGTGTAATCCAGGACCCAAATTTAATGAGTTCTGCTGATGCAGACTTAAATCTCATCTCATTTGATGATGGAAACTTAAATCTCATGTCTTAAGCTTCAGACCTCTGTTTCTGTCAGTTGTGTGATGGTTGCTCTGTACTGCACACACAATGTGTTGGTTGGCTCTGCCTGGCTTCAGAACTGGTTGTGATGAATTCATTTCCCTTGGCTGTTGAAGGGCTGTGTTTGGAGGTCTTCTCCATACCTCTGTGCCAGCCATCCTCAGTGTCCCCATCCTTCCAGGCTGCAGCTACTGAGTCTGTAAATAAGCAGTGTGCCCCTGAATATCTGCTGCATGATGACTGATGCATGGTCATGTTTGTGACAGCATTGTCACTTTGCTAGTAATGTGTCCTGATGGGAAGAAGAGCAGGGATAGGGTTCCAGCAGCAGGTGCCTGCTCACTTCCTTTTAT
Organism: Agapornis roseicollis; assembly: GCA_002631895.1. NCBI lineage: Eukaryota > Metazoa > Chordata > Aves > Psittaciformes > Psittacidae > Agapornis > Agapornis roseicollis. The sequence continues at coordinate 15,710 of NDXB01022604.1, forward strand.
CTTGTCATCCTGCTGCCCTCTTGTTGGCTCCCTAAGATGCCCCACCTCTTGTTTTTGTAATGAATTTCCCCCAGCTCCTTCTCCCACATTTGCTAAAGCAAGCCCTGCAGGTTTGCTTTTTGCTGTGGTGCCACCTTCCCCTTCATCCCTGATCTGCTAACAAATAAGGGTGTGTGTCTGCAAGGGTGCTGCAAGGGCCAAGTGAATGTAGGAGGATGATCGTTACATTTGATCGTGTAAATTGAATGGCTTACTAATAAAAAGAGATACTCTTGGAAGTGTCTTATTTTGGCTGTTTGAGGTCATTCAGGCTGTTCCTTTGAGCTCCGTCTCTGAATGAACGGTATGAGCAGCTTTTTATCAGTCCCATTGGTAATGCAAAGGCAAAAAGGAAGCTCAGTCTTCATGTCATGTCAAGATGTACTGTCCCTTGTGCATAGCCAGCCTGTGGAGATGATGTCATTGCCCCTGTGCTGCTCTACCCTCTGTCTGGAAAAATGAGGGCAAAAATAATGCTGTATCACCTTTCCCTGGAAAAGGTAAAACTTTAGAAGATATGATTAACGGCCTGTGAAATAGCACATGTGAAAGAGATGGATGGGGGTTAACTCTCCTTTTCCCCTTCAGGACAAGGTTCTAGGTGCTGTCCAGGGAAGCTGGGGAGCCAAAATAGGGTATTAAAGAAAGGGTCCCCTAAGATATGCCTGCCTGAGTCCAGCCAACGCAGAGCTGGCTGTCCCTACAGAGAGGGAGCCTTCTCACTCTTTCTCTGTGTTTCTTTTCCTTTTAGGGGCACTTGAGCCATCCCAAGACAAGAGGACCCTAATTTCTCTGTGGGGCTGGTTAGTCATCCAGAGGGTGAGTGCTGTATGGGCAGGAACAGACTGGGCTCCTGCTGTCCCAAACTAATCTGTCTACTTTTCTGCTGCTGGCCAACAGACTCTGTTTCTTTCCACCCAGTCCTAATGCCTCTGGCTTGCTGGCTGGACCTTTCTGCTGCAGGAGTGGTAGTACAATAGGGTATATGCTATGTGAACTGGTTTATTTCTGGAGACTAGAGCTTACCAATACTCATGTAATATTATTTTACTCCAAAACATGGCCTCTTCAACCTTATCCATTAAATACTAAAATAAAAGAATGAGAACTTAAGAGCATTGTCAAAACAATTCTTTAAACTTTCCAGATGCAAATACCCTGTTTCCTTATCCATGTATTTGCTGTAAAATTATATGTGTCAGGATTTAAGATAAGCAGGAAGCTGAACATCCAAACCTGTTTCCATTGCAAATTCTTCTAGTGAAAATGGCTTAGATGCATTTCCTGAAACCAGCTTCATAATGTTTCCCTGTCAGCTGTTGTTTTGGATGGACAGGGAAGGATGGGGAGGGAGAGGAGCACGGAAACCTCACAGGGACAATGCATTTCTTGATTATAGGGTATGTTTTTTTGGCCTTATACTCATTGGTAGTGCTCAGGTTGGGACCGGGCCATTTCTAAATGATACACAAGGCCACCTTGTATCAGTGCCTTTCCCTTTTCTTGTAGCTGGGCTTCGAGTGGGGAAAAGAACAGCAGAGTTCACCCTGTCCCTCTGCTCCCAGCCCTACCAGCATCTCACATTGCTTATCTGTGCATCGGAGCATCATCCACTTCTCTGCTGGCTGCCTGTGCCCACACTGATTTCATTAGCATAGTTGAAGAGCAGGGTGCCTCTTACAGCACTCTGTGCTTTTCCACTTGATATACCTTGACCCCCCAACTATCTCTGTCAAGAAAAGCTGAGCTGGGGCGGAGCTGCCAGCTCTGACAGCCCAACACAAAGACCCAGCAGAGACCAATGGCTTTCTCATCGAAAACCTCTACTGAGAGGTTTTTGTCTCATGTGAAGACCCTGGATGGGAAGTCATGTTGCCTGAATTTAGTTTCCAGCTTTACAGCCCATTGATGACTTTGGGAGAATCCTTTGGCTTGTTTGCATCCCCTTGTATGTCTGTACAAGGAGGAGCATAGTGTTTCTGATCATGCATGGTCACCACCCCCAGCTCTAGCACTGGGTGCTCCATCTCTTGCAGCTCAGTGTTGAGACCTGAATTTGTCTCTTCTTGTAGCACAGGGCCATGTGGCTGTGACTTGCTGTAGCATGATGGCAGGACTGGTGGGTCCTGGGAAAGGCCGTACCTTTCCCTGGCAGCTTGCCTGTGGCTGCTCCTTTCACAACCAAGTGGACCAGGCAGAAGACAATCAGTTAGCTTAGGAAACCAGCCTGGAGACAGCATCTCTTTTAATCCTACCCCATTACTGGGCAGCACTTACCCCAAAGCCTGATGTTCTCTGTCCCTGTTAATAGCTGCAATTACAGAGATCCACTTACACTGGTGCTACGTCCTTGTCTGGTCCACGTTTCTACTTCATTGTGCCTTATATTTTGTGGGAAAATAATACAATTTGGTACTGAGTCTAGCAAATCAAAAGATTGCTCAGAGCCTGGGTTTGTGGTTACCTACCACACATTTTAGCAGTTACAGTTAGTATCATCTATAATGTGGGTCTTGTTTCCAGGGTATCTGTCCATCTCTTCATATGCTCAAGGTATGTCATGCTGGCTTTGTGTTTATAGATGCACATTAATGTGAAGGAAGGTTAAAAGCTGCCCCTTGAGCTCTGCCTTGGCCTCTCTGTTGCACAGAGTTGGTTCTTTATTTGTTTCTCTGAAGCGGGCTGGGAGGCCTGGGAGAGGTCTCTTCCAGGGTGAGAAGGAGAGCTGCCAGCCCAGCCCATGAACCACCTTCCCGGCCCTGGGAGGATGGAGAGGAGATGAAAGCGGAGGAGCTCTGGCAGTTTGCAGTCTTCCGTGTGTTGGCAGTGAGAGCATTTCCTCCCCCATGCCACGTTCCCACATGCGTTGGCAGAGTCAACACTAGGTCCTAAGTCCTGACTGCAAGATAAGAGCTCAGTTTTGATTTAGTTGTCCCCTGTTGTCCCAGCCTGCTTTGTGGTGTCTTCATGCCGTCATGCATTCACCTTTACCAAGCTTTCAGGCAAAACTGCAGCCTCCTCTTCCCTTATGCAGTGTCAAACAGCACGTAAGTAATACATCACATATCATGGGCATGATTTAAAAATAACTTCTCCAAAGGTGAGCTCAGTGATGTGTTCAGCTAGTTACTTGGATGCTGGCCCAGGTGCTCTTTCCTATCTGCTTGTGGTTTTTTTAAGGGTCTCTGTTCAGCAGTGGGGTGGCACATACTGTTTGCTTGCTTGTTTCCTTCAGACCTTTCCATGGACTGGCACAGGTAACCTGCAGAGCAGCATGCTTTCTCTTTGTGGAGCTTAGCTTGGAAGATTGGTTCTTCTGCAGAGACTATGGTGGAATGGGCTTCTTGCTTTCAGGGAGAAGGGTGGAATGGTAATGGTGGGAGGTGAAGATCCTGCTGCGATTCACAAGCACATTCCAGTGCCTGTTAGAGTTTCCTGATGGTGTGCTGTTCCCTGTGTTCATGATGCTGGAGACTTAGGCAGTGAGCAGTCCTGGTTTATAAGCTCCTGAGGTAAGGGGCCTCCTAATCTTTCTTTGGAGTATAGTAATTTTGGTGACCTGTATTGGCTGGGATGGGCAATAACTTCATCCAGATGGAGAGCTCTTGGGTAGCTGGTTTGTTTGTGTTCCTGACTTGTGCAGGCTGTTTGCTGTTTCGGGTGGTTTAGGCATAGCTGCCTACCAGTTGTTCTTGTTAGAGTACACTGGCAACAAAGAACTTTATTAAGAATATTTATTATTGGAGAGGAAAGCAAGGACAGTGTAAATGAACCTGCAGCTGAAGTAGGAACCAGGGAACAGAAAACAGGCAGCAGCTTTGGTGGGGATGGTACCGTCTTGTTTGTCCTTCCATCTCTCGTGGAGCAGGAAGATGAGCAAGGACTTCACAAACCCTTTGCAGCTGGGTAGTCTCTGGCAGAGGGGTTGTGTTGCCAGAGGTGCTTCAGCTGGAAACCATGCAAGGGCTGGGCCTGGCATGAGGACCTGTCTGTGCCTGTTCAAGACCTTCTGCATTCTGCAAAGCCATGGCTTGCACCTTGCTTCTGGGACATGTTTATGGCTGCTATAGAGAGGCAGTCCCTCTCTTCCAGACCTGCTTGTGCCTTAAACCTGCCCACAGCTTTCTGCTGTTCTTCCTTGCAGGGCTCTCCTTGAGTGTATGCCTGTGTTTTGAGCCTCCTACATGATGTCGTTCCAGTCTTTTTTTTCCTCTGGAGCTGTATTTTTGCACTCAGTTTCTTAGGATAAGCTGCCTCTTCTTTCGGATCTTGAAGAGCCTGCAGAATGTGGAAGAAGCCATTCTGTTCCTCTTAGGCTTTTTTCTTTTTTTCCCCTAATAGAAGACATCTATTATCTCCACGTTGTTTCTCCCAAGCAGGGCCACCATTTTCAACTTCTGTCACATCTCTTTTTTCATCTGTGGGCTGCATTGTCTTGAGTTTGGGGGTACGCAGCCAGCAAGCCAACAACAAGCATATTGGGTTGTGTTTGCAGCCCACTTGTTAACTTGTTAATTTAAAAAGCAACAAGTGGATTAAAATGAAGCATTGGATAGGCTGTGAGTCATAACAGAGCATCAGTTTGTCAAGCTCATTTCCCTGATTTCTTTCAGGCTGGGCAGGCCATGGAGAGCATCAGCATTTTGATCCTTGAGTGAAAATGAAAGCTGGCATTTCATGCTGCTGGAGAGGCTCCTTCAGAGGCTGGATTTTGTGATGTTTGGGGTAGTTTGTACATGAGCAAAGGCAGGAGCCTGAACTTGCTGGGTTTCTGACTTGCAGGTGTGGTAAAAGGCTGAGGTGAGTGTTGCTCCCTTAGAGGATTGCAGACCACTTCTGCCTACAGGGTATCTCTGCTGAAGGGAAATAAAATCAAACATAGCAGCATTTAAGGCTTCTTGATTCATCTTCACAGGGCTTTTGGAGGAAAAGGTGCCCAGTCTGAGATGTGCCCAAAGAGGTTTGCAGAGGTGAAACTAACTTCTTATGCCTTTAAATGCAGAGACTCCCAGTGGACAGGTAGAGGGCAAATGTTTATTACTGAACAGTTGTGAAACTGTCCTGGCTGGCCTCAGTACAGCAGTACTGCACAAACATACCTCATGGCTTGTATGGTTGGCTTGCTGTCCATCCTGGGGGAGAAACAAGGTGATGAGAGGAAAGGGAGGACACAGAGAAAGCTCCTTTGGTGATCCTGTTGGAAGGGCATCAGAGCCTCCCTTGTGTTGAATCTATTGGAAACCCACTACAAATCCTTTTTGTTTGACACCTGAGCTTTTCCTGCAGCTGTGGTGGTGTGATGGGACATACTGGTGGGGCCAGTCCCCTGGAGTTCCTCACCTCTGCTTCTGCTGAGTGAGTTTCTGGAGGCTTCACAGCCAGGGCCCCAAAATCACTTCTTTCCCTGCAGAGGAAGCTCTGTGCTGGAGAATAGGGACCATGAAGAATGTCAGGTTGGTCTTTGCAGGACAGCTAGGTCTCTGGGTACCCCTGTAACCTTGATGCCTACACCTGCTTTAGATCTTAGCCCTGCAAAAGCCTGTACCAGGCACCTTGGTCCTTGATTCTGCGGACAAAGCCTCCAAGCTGCCCAACATGCACAGGCAGGGGAGAAGGTAAGATGTGTCTTCTGCCCTCACCTACACCTTCTTCCCCTACCTGCAAGACAAAGGCAGGATGCTGATGCCCACTGGGGCTGGGTGCTTGCTCTCTTGGCTTCTTGTGTGAGGCTGGCAGATGTTTCTTGTTTGCCGGAGCTGCGTGGCTCTGACTGCTGGGCTGGGAGCAGCTGCTGCTGCCAGGAGGACGCACTCGGCAAGGCTTTCCTAGACAGCTTTGAATGGGAGCCAGAAGCCCTCTCACTACAGGAGAAAATCCACGGGGTCAGGAAATGCAGCAGCAGCAGCTCTGGCTCCACGCTGGGGCTGTTGGCTTGGCACGTGGATCCCAGCCCTCGTCTTCCCCAGCAGTGCTCCTGAACGGCTCTGCTCCTCCCTGTCTTGCTCAGCTGTTTGTTGGACAGCCTTGCACAGCTTCTGGGAGTGCAACAGTTGAGTACTGCAAAGATGACAGATTTGGGTAGGCAGGGAAGATGCCAGATGGCAACCTGTGTCAGGCTTTCAGGTCTTGAAGAGCTTGCAGAGGATGGAAGAAGTGCTGTTCCTGCAGTGTGTGGGACTCAGAGGCTGTGCTTTCATGTTTCCCTGCTATTCTGTGGTCGGTTCTGTCTGGGCTCCACGTTAGCTGCTAAGAAATAGAAGCTGTTGTTTATCATCCTTGGAAATCCTCATATCAGGAGAAGCTTTCACAACAGCCAGCAGGCTGTAAACCTCTGCCTGGTGGGTCCCCAGACTGAGCATGAAAACTTGGAATGTCTGTTGTCACCTCTCGGGCAGGAGCTCTACTCTCACTCCCCTGCCTCTGTATTTTAGGAGAGCCAGAAACGCTGGCTTGGGATGGCTGTTTCTTGAACCAGCCCAAGTGGTGGTGGTGGTGATGTTCATGAGGCATCAAAGCCTGTACATGCGTCACTGGGCAACCTTGCTCTTCCCATGCTCAGGAGCAGACTGTGATGGGGAGCTATGAGGTGGTGTTGGTAAGGTCAGCTTGGGGATAAGACCAGCTGCCTAAGTCTGTAACAAACATTGGCCATCTGGAAATCCCTGCTTTCCCTGCAGGTTTGGCCAGGCTCCTTCTTCTGAGGTATTTGCATGTGCTCTGACGAGCAGTTGGGTCTGCACATTCCCTGTGAAGAGCTTGCAGCGTGGATCCTTTGGGAAAGGGAGCAAGCTTGTCTGAACATTGATTTTTAGCACACGTTAATTCAGGCAGCTCTCGCGCTCAGAGCTGTCCATCATTCCCCACTCTCTCTCTCGCTCTATATTAGGACATGTTTGCAGCAATGGTATGAAACAATCAGGTGGGCTGGACTTCCACATGCCATCCTCAGCGAGCTGCAGAATATCTTCTGCCGTTGCTGGGGAGAGGATGGCATGTGGGGTGGTGAAGAGTTGGCCAAGGTGCAGCAGCCTTAGCTGCAGCCCTGAGCTGGGGAAGACCCTTAAGCTGCTGTGAGAAACCACCTTGGCCCCGCTGCAGTGTGGACCAAGAGCCTGGGCTGAGTGTCTTTTGAAGGGATAGGCCAAGCACTTCAAGTGCCTTCCACTGCTGTGGTCTTGAGGGAGGACGCTGTCCTCAAGGACTCATGCCTTTCCCATGTTGAGTCTAGGCTTTTCTCACTGCCTTAGCAAGTCCCATAGGCTTGGGTGGTTGTGCAGGTACCGTTGAGCATCGTCATGGCTGTTGCTCCATCAGCATCAGATGCAGAACAAGTCCCATTGTAGCTGCTGCAGGCTTTTATTTACAGCCTCTGCATGTTTTGCTGGGAGTTGCAGATCTCCATGTGTTGTATGAAAGGTGGAAGTTGGTTGTAGAGACCCTTTTGTGTTCATCTGTGAAGCTGTTCTGCTGCAAGAGTGATTCTCTCCTGACCAGCACTGTTTGGTGGAGAGGGTCAGTCAGGGTTTGCTCCTCAGGCCCCATTTCAGCCTGTCACTGTCCCTCATGGCAGTTGTGTCTTCCTGAGAGACAAGAAGCCTGGGTTGGGGATTTCTCTTGTCCCTGAGAAGTAGTGTTTGTGGGAAGTTCATATACGTGAGGGTGTGCATTAACGGAGCAATGTGCACATAGCCATTATGTAGCCTTGCTTTCAACCTGCATCCCCCCCTTGGTTGCCAGAACAGAGGCACATCAGACTTTTCTGGAAAGCAGTGGCACTTTCAGGTCTGGACCTTGGGTATTGCATTATTTTCACCTCATTTCTCCCAAAGTCACACTTTCCCACAGTGTTTAACAACCTTGAGCTTTTTCAGCAGTGAAGAATGGCACAGTCACCAGAGGACATTGTGTTTTCTGCTCTGGTTACTCTTTCATACGCCTTTCCTTGCCCTTCTTCAGGACTCTGGATGCTGAGAAGGACATGAGCTTTGTTTGCCTTCCTGCTACCGAGACAGCAGCTCAGAAAAGGTCTTTGACAAGAGGCGGTTGTGTCTGACTGCTCCCAGCTTGAGTGGGTGATTGAACTGTCTGAGTGGTTTAAGGTTGCAGTCTGGTGGGGATTGAAGGCAGAAAGTTCTGGCCTCATTTCCATTAGATCTTTGCAGCGTTAGCAAATGCATCAGATGCAGACTGGGTCTAGAGTGGCTTTTGCCAGCACACATTGTACCAGCTTCCGTGGTTTCAGGAGCTGGGCTGATGAGCTCAGGGAGAAGCGTAGAGAGATTTAACATTGGGGGGTGGGAGGAAGACTGTCTAATCTGCGTGCAGTGATGTTGCAGGCTGTGTTGGGTGGTGATGGGCCAGGGGAACCATGAGCTTGTATTCTAGCTACCTGCTGTCTGGGTGATGTCCCCAGAGCTCACAGGTGATGGCTGCGGAGGAGTGTCTGACCCTGGGGTGATCTGCAGTGGGCGGGGATTGCAGCCGAATGAGAGGGTCTTCCTGAGTTGAAGTTTGTTCCTCTTGGTGGAGATGGAGGAGAAATTTAGGGGATGAGGTGTGGGAGTGGGGTGAAATTTCTTCTGCTGAGGGGCCATGGCAAGTACTCAGTGCTGCAAAAGCTGGTTTGCTCATCCTGACACTAATCATCATTCTCAATTAGCACCTTTCATGATAGCATCTCTTTCTCCCCTGTGGGATGTGCCAGCTTCATCTCCAGGGAGGAGGGGTGCCTCTTCTGCTCCCTCTTGAGATGGCCAGTGCATCCAGAGGCATTGTTAGCTGGAGGACAGGGGGTGTGGATGTGCCACCACCTCAAACCTGCCTTGTGGTTTGAGGTTTTAACGCAGCGCTGGGGATGAAGACACAGAGCTAAGAGTGGGGGAGTGGGATTTCCCCTGCCCCCATGGACATTGACATCCAGATTATGTTGGCCAAGGCTTTCAAATCTATCTAATGATTTTGGATCACCAGCTTGAGATATGACAAATCAGAGATAGTGCGGAGTGCTTCTGGAAAACCAGACCTCTTAAACTGGTTACCGTAGGGTTTACTTTTGCTTTGCACAACCTGATTCTTATGAGAAACACTCCCTTACCTTTTGAAGTTTGTTCAGGGAATATGTGGAGTTTGCATCTAGTCAGGCTAAAGGATTGTAGCATATCACAGCATAAACACAATTTTGTATTCAGTTTGGTGGATTATTTTGCCCATTTTAAAGTAACCTTTATTACCAGCAGAGAGCTTTAGGTTAAATAGGTCTGACTGTTGCAGTTCCATGCTGTACTTTTAGAACAAGTTTCATGGGTTTAGGTGAGGCCATCTCAACGTTTGAGACCCCAGAGCATCAGACCATAAAAGCAGAAGAAAGACAGTGGATGCTGGAGGCACAGACTGAAATAAGTGTAATTTTCTCTGGCTAGATTCCCAGGATAGTTAAATGTGCTGGGTGGGAAGATGGTAAGAAAGGCCTTGACCCTTGGGGTATGTGTGCCATCCCACCATTTCCCCATTTCCACACTTGCCAGGGTGGTGGTGTGTCTGCAGACTTGAGATGAGAGACCAGGGTGGTAATTTCATAAAGCTGCATTAAAAACACATTGCATCCCTGATGGTCATTTGATGGTTTTCACCCCAAGAAGTTGAGGGGTGGCTCTGCCAACCAGAATAGCAGCAAATCAAGTTTACCTTGTCCTATCGTCAGTCCCTACTGAAGTGAAGCAACTTAAAAGACCATTAAAACCTTAAGGGCGGTATCCCTTTTCCTCTGCCTTGTAGAATTAGGTGTCTGTATTACAGCATGCCAGATCACAGACCTCACAGCATTTGGGTGCTTCTGGGATGCACAGAAGATATCAGGAACACTCCATACGGGAGGAATGAGGCTGGTTTTTGCAGATTTCTGCCTTTGCCAGCAGGAAAGGGGACTGATTGCTCAGCCCTGCTGCAGAGCAGACAGTGATGGGAAGGACCCCCCCTCCTAATACTGTTTTTCTCCTTGTAGGTGGGTGCTCCTGGAAGTCCTGAGCTGGGGTCGGCTGGAAGATGACTGAGTATAAGCTGGTGGTGGTGGGAGCTGGTGGTGTTGGGAAGAGTGCTTTGACGATACAGCTCATTCAGAACCATTTTGTTGATGAGTATGACCCCACGATAGAGGTAAGTGGCTCTGGGCAGGGAGTCTGTCTACATGTCTTCCTCTTGCTCTTCTCTACCTTGCCTCCAATCCAGAGTGTGGTTAGCTTGGTCTCAAGCAGGGGTGAACTTAACTGAACTAAAGCAGGGGTCTTGCTCAGCTTTGCAGAGCTATTCTGAGTCTCTGTGCACATGTTCAAAGGTTGCAGTGATTGTCTCGTGTCTTCTGCAGAAGGACAGTGGTGTGCTGAAGAGTGACTGCAAGGGAGGCAGCGAAAGAGGGCAGAGCTAGGCAGGGACTGAAAGGCAGCACAAAATTCCTCCTTTCTGCTGAGATGATGGTGTAGGGAGGGGTTAAAGGTTTGGGATTGAAAAGCCATTTTGTGCCTGTGCTTCTATTTCTCCTGTGAAATCAGGGTAAATATATAGACTTCTCAAGCAGGGTATTTTGAGATTTACTGATGAAATCGGTTTTATCAGAACTTGGTCGTATTATGGCTGTCCTGCAGTTTGAGCAAGATGTGCTGAGCTGCTGAACTGTTGTGGTTTGCAGAGTGCTGCCTCTGCTCCATTGAGAGGAGTTAAGGATTGATGTATGGGTCTTATAGTCGGCATGGATGGTTTCACTGGCCTGTCTAGCTCATCAGCCTGCCCGGAGAAGCAGACAGGGACCCTCTTCTCCTCTAGGTTGTAGAGAGAGGGAGTCTGGTCGTCAGTATCCATTGTACTGTTGTTTTGTCGGGGTTTTTTACTTGTTGAAAACATACCCCATTCTCTGACTGCTTTCACCATTGCTAGTGAGATGCATTAGTAACCCCCTGCGGAACTTGCACCTTTGTTTGGGGGAGATGTGGGCAGCAGCTGCTGCTGTGCATGAGGAGTAAGCCCATCCTGGGAAGGCAGATTACAGCTCTGTCATGCTTCTTGGACAGTAACATTTCTCTCTGCAGTCCTAGAGGATTCTCTACCAGATGTGTAAATATGCAGCTGTGGTTGCTACAGTTATTATTATCATAATGGCTGAAGAGCCCCACCTGGGACCAGAAATCTATTGTGGTAGGTGTTGTATGTGTAGTCCCCACCCTGAAGAGCTTACAACTTAAATAAACAAGCAAGACAAGGCTTAGTAGAAAGGCAGAAATATTCTTGCAATCCTACAGACTGGAAGGAGGGAAAGGACTTAAAAGCATATGCTATTACATCATTTGGCCAAGGTCACCTAGAAAGTCCATGGCAGAGACTGGAATTTAATTTAAGGGCTCCTGAGTCTCATTGCTGCACTGCTTAGGGATGCAGTTGCCTTCTTCCCTCCCTTTTCTTAGAAACCCATTCCAGGTTGGTTTTGGCAAAAGAGCTGCTTGCAGAGAGAAACCTCCCTGGGGAGAGACATCTGCATGGATGGGTCCTCTCTTGGAATTCCGGGTGGGCAGAGGGAGCTCTGACCCAGTGTATTGTGTTGGCATCCTGTCTTTTCTGTCTCCAGCTGCCTGCCCCTGTATGTACCCTGCAGGGAATTTTTCTCCATGTTAATAGGCAGCAGGGAATGTAAACCTTCCATGGCATTTCCCAGCACACCCTCCTCACCCTGCCTGCTCCTGCCTGCTCCTGCCATGCCCTGTGAGATGCCTGCTCTCCCTTTTTTTCTCCCAGCCCCACTCTGCTCTTCTGTTAAGCAGCTTTTCACTTCTCTCGCTCCTGGTGCTTTTCCACTTGCAGTTCCCACCATCCCTGATGCCTTTGTAGCTCCCTTGGTTGTGCCCCACATCCCCCATCCCGGCAATGTTCTCACTCATTCTAGGGTGACTCTTCTTAATTATGCTTAATTTTGTGGGGATTTAGGATGCACAGAGAATTACCTGCCAGCTATATGAATGTGACCAACAAACCACCCTCCTGTGACTAGGCAGCTTTGGATCATGCCCAGGAGCTGACTCTGTTCAGCTGGCTAACAAACAACACAGCAATGCTGAAATGAGCAGGATAAAAGGCAAAGGAAGAGAATATATGTGCATGGAGCAAAGGCATTACCCATCGCTTAAATGAAATGAGAGCAGGTTGTCCTGCAAAGGGGAGGTGTGAGTGGGTGAGGGTGCACTGAGAAGATGCTCCCCAAGGCAGGAGGGATGCAGAACAGAGTTTGTCCCGTCTGTGGCAGAGCCCAACTGAGTGCCTGCTCTCCTCCTGCCCTCCTGATTCACTAGTGCAAATGTCTTAACTTCGTAATTCGGTCTTGGCCAACCTACAGCATGTGCTCACGTGCTTGCTCTTGGGCTCCTGATGAGCTTTAAGATCAGGAGGGCCAAGACACCAAGGAAGTGTATATGCTACTGGCAGTGTCTGATGGTGAATCAGCAGGGATGAAGAGTTGGATTTTGTTAAGAAAAACATTGGTTCATCTTCCAGCCTCTAGCAGTCAGCTGGTAATGGCCTTCTCAAGCCTCTGATCATGTTCTGACTGTAGCACTTAACAAACAGACCTCTTGCTGGTCCCTTAGCACACATGTGGTTGTCCCACCATCTATCTGGGATCCTGAGTCTGAACCCCAAGTGGACATTGCTTCTGCTGCCTGGCACTTCATAGCTGGGTCCAGCCACTTTCTCTTGCACAAGGTGAGGTAGGATGTGAGGGGTGAGCATTGAGGCTGTAGGATGCTGGTGGCAGCTGTCCCTGCAGTAGCAGGCAGGTCACCTGGCAGTGTGTCAGGAGTGGCTGAGCAGCCACCCCAAGTATCCTGAGAGGGGTTAGATGAAGCTGGACACAAAGCAAGGGTGGGGAGAGCTTGTCCCCTTCCCCTGGGGAGCAGGGTGCAAGGCTGATAATGCCTGTGCTGCACTAGTGAGCTGTCTGGCCTTACAGGCAGGCTGTTGATGACTTGAGCCCAAGGTGTGGGATTGCTTCTCCATAGGTGTGCTCTCTGCTGGTGAGAGGTCCTCTGACTGTGGACTTGGCAATTAGTTGTGAACATGTGTGCTGAGGCTGGTCCTTTGGATGCAAGCCAGGGCGCAGGGGTGGGAGGATGCTCTGCTGGGCAGAGCAGGCACTGGGGTCCCTTGTGCCGGTCCCTGCAAGGCACTGGGACCCCAGAAGTAGAACCAGTGCTCTTCTACCTTGCACCAAAGAGGCTCCAGATATGTTATTGATTAGAAATGGGAGCACATCCCTGCAGGGCAGCCTGCCAGTTGCCTTCAGAGTGGTTGTCTGGAAGCCAGCCCATCACTCCACACTTATTCCTGGTGGATCAGCAGTCCCCTGTTTGGAAAGGCATGGCTGAGAAGGTTGTGGCAGAGCAGATTTCATCTCTGGTGATTTCACATCCCTCTCCATAAGGTGAAGAAAGATGTTAATTAGCCCCAGAAGATGATGCTGTAGTAATGACCCAAAGGGTGGAGGCTGCATTGGCCCCATTCCCTTTGTGTGCTGCTGCTGGTCCTGTCGGTGACCTTTGCTGCACTGGCTGTTTGTCTGCAGACCTGCAGAGCTCATCTGATAACATTGTTGTGGTCCTCAGAAGAGCAGCAGACATTTGAATGAATTTAAACTGCAGCTGTAGCCTCTGCGAGTGGCTGCTGAGCACTGCTGTGGTCATGCTGCTGACTCACACCTTCTTCATACCTTTCGCTTTGGTTTCCTTCTCGTGTTGGGAGTTGAGGATGCTGCTGCCATGCCCAGGGGACAGCTGCTGGAGAGGGATGATGTTGTTCTTCCATGCAGGGGCTGCCCCAGCAGCATCCCTGCTGATGAAACTGGGCACAGGAGAGAGGCAGGGTGGGGAGGAGCAGTGCTTTGAGGAGCCTGTTTTGAAAATGAAACCTTTTGAGGGATGCCTGTGGTGATTTTCAGGCCTTCTCCAGCTGTGATAAGTTGCAGGGAAAACCCCGAACTTCAAAGGCACCTGCCTGGATAGTCCTTACCTCCTCTGGAGCCCTCTGGGCACAGACTGGTTGTGGTAAGCACCCTTCTCACAGCGTGAGTTTTTTCTCTCATGTTTGAAGAAGGTTTGCCATCAAGTGCAGTTTGCAGCCTTACTGATGGCACATTGCCTCTGGTGCTGATCTGAGATACATTGGAGGCGCTGGGTTTCCAGGGGATCTTAAACACCTTCCAGCCATGCAGATCCCAGATGGTGGCTGTAAGCCATGACTGGCCAGTGTTGCCTTTCCTGTGCATCCTCTTCCAGTACCTGGGCAGGGCCAGCAGCAGAAGGTATTAGCTGGGACTAAATAAAGCTTAGGAAAATAGTTGTCAAGTGCTATGCAGTGTGGTCGAGATGAAGTTGGCCCTGGTCTGCCAGGGGCTGTGTTCTCTGTGGCTCTCCAGAGAAAGGTAAACCCGCTCGGCTGCTCCATTTTTCTTTTTTCTTCTTTCATTTTTATTTTTTCTTCCTTTCCCTCCCATTTTGGAAACAGATTGAGTCAGCTGTTCAGTGGGAGCTGCACCCAGGCAGAGCACGACCTAGCACCTTCCCAGAGACGCACTGTTTGCATCCTTTCACTTGGCTGGACCCAGGCCCTCCTTTAACACACCCTTCTTCCTTTCCCTCCCTTTCTTGGCCTGCAGGATTCCTACAGAAAGCAAGTTGTCATTGATGGAGAGACCTGCTTGTTAGACATCTTAGACACTGCAGGGCAAGAGGAGTACAGTGCCATGAGAGACCAGTACATGAGAACGGGGGAAGGATTCCTCTGTGTCTTTGCCATCAACAACACCAAGTCCTTTGAAGATATTCACCAGTACAGGTTGGTATCCTGAGAAGGGCCCCTTCCCCCTTGCCCCGTGCAAAGGGGAGGCCTTGCTGCTGGATCCTCCTGCCCTCCCTTTTAGATCAGGCCCCATGGTGGAAATGCTGGCTGCCGGCAAAGACAATTAGCTCAAGTGGCCATTCCCCAGGGAAGAGATGAAGCAGACGGCTAATGTCAGTGACTCCAATAAAGCCCATCCAAAGGGATTGCTTGTGGCCTTTGGAGAGTTGATAATGTAATGTTTAAGTGTTTATGGTGACTAGAGAGAGAGCTGATCCTCTCTGACCCCCTCCCTTCCCTCCCTAATTAATGGAATTGCTTTGTTAGTGCAGTCGATCTCAGTGACTTCTGCTGGGTCTGGGACCTGGGCAGGGGGGGCTGCTTCCCCTTGCTGTCAGCCATTGCAGTGAGGCTGACTGCACACATGCAGGTAGAGGCAGTCCTGGCCCATTACAGCTTGGTTTCAACCAGGGCAAGGACGGAGCAGGAGGAGAGTCAGCCCTGGCGAAGCGACTTGCCCAGGAGTGGCAAGTATTGGGAGGGCCGTGGCAGAGCAGGACCCCATCCTGGTATGCTCCTACTTTGGCTGCACCCGTGCTTCTCTCCCCTCCTGCCATCACCCCTGCAAAGCTGGAGAGCCAAGGAGATGATAAAATTGCAATGGAAACCTTCCCTGGTTACGTTGATGGGAGGGATCTTTGTGCTATATGTATTTGTTTTGAGGCTTGGCTGTGATGAGAGGCACTTGCAGAGGATACAAGAGATGGCTCTGCCTGTCCCCACTCTGTCCACTGCCCACCAAGGGATCATGTACCCCAGCTCCTCATCATAAATCCAGGTCCCAGATAATTCTGGAGCTCTGAGTGCAGGCACAGCCCTTCCTTGCTCTGTAGTCATAGGTGCTGCTCTGAGCTGTTGAGATGTCTCACTCACTAGTTAGCAGGCATGTTCAGTGTAATAACTAGGGTTGGACTAATTTGGCTTGTTTCAGCTTAACTGGAGGACAAAGGATGGGATTTTCCTAAAGCACCTGAGGGATTCAGCAGTGTTCATCCTTGTGCCAGGGCTGGTGCCTGTGAATCACTCGCAGGGTGGCTCAGTTTCAAGGCCTGGTTTTAATCATGATGTAAATCACTGGCTTTCATCTTGTTTTGCCTGTGCTTTTTGTGTTTTCACTTTTAAAAGAATATTCCCCAGAGAACTGCTGGCTCTCCCTGGTTCGTAACCATTAGGAGGTATCTCTTTTCAGCTAAGTGTAGCCCGCGCACTAAATTTAGTACTCGCATTTGCTGATCAGGATGTTACATGGAACATTTAAGTGGCTTTATGGCGTATCGTACATATAGTCAGACTTCATTACCATGTTCTGCTCCATTAAAAAAGGATGATTGATTTTTTTTATGTGTGATACGTGTCCAGCTGCTTTTAGATGGTAATTTGAATTCAATTAAAATGCAGGAATCAGCATTTAAAATAATGCTTTTATTAGTTAAATAAAACCATCTTAAATGTTCTGGATCCACGGGCAAGGAAAAAAAGGCTGTTTTGCATCTGGAGTTAAATGATTTATTAAACAAAGGAAGTTGGTATCTATTGGGAGGGAATTAATTGATTGTCTGTAGTGATAATGGCCTTCAAGATTTTTAGAACTGGTAGATCTCATCCTCACCCACCTAGTGTTAAATCCAAGGTTGGAATGAAGAAGTGAGCAATATGAATCTTTTGCTTCCCAGTTGGTTTCTCAACTTTGAATGACCTGAACTAAACAGAAAGGAAGCAAATCCTGCCTCTGCATCTGCAGAAAAGATTATAGCTGCCAAAGCTGTTTTTTCAGCTCAGCAGATTCTGGTTGCAGGTGATGTTTTAAGTATTTTTTTAATCCCCGTTCAGGGGAATTACTTGATCTAAAACATTGGCAATAACACAAGTAACTGCTTGAGTATTCATTTTTATTTAGCTTAACTATCTTAAGCTCATGTCTTATTATAGATTGTCATTTCAAGTTGTGTTTTGTAAACAGTTGCATTTAAAGAGCAGAAGTGTGTTTCATTTTTGTTTGCAAAAGTGCCCTAGCTATTTTGCTGCTTACTCATGTGCTGTGGTCATTTACATTCTCCTGGGTGCCCAACACAAGGCACTTGACAGGAGCAAAGTGTCCTGTTAATTCTTGGCCAGGAAGCTGGTGGGGACTGTACTGGAGCTGATCCCTGATGCCTTTTCTCCCTTCACTTTAGCACCTCTTAACTCTTGCAGGGAGCAGATCAAGAGGGTGAAAGACTCAGATGATGTTCCCATGGTGCTGGTAGGGAATAAATGTGACCTCCCAGCACGGACAGTGGAAACCCGGCAAGCACAGGACCTGGCCCGGAGTTATGGGATCCCCTACATAGAAACATCTGCCAAAACCAGACAGGTAGGAGGAGGGTTTTAAACTAAATCTTGATTTCTTCTCTCCAGTGCTGTCCTGGAGAGGCAGGAATGGGCTGACACCACCCTGCAGACAGGTGGGTGTAAGAGCCAGGGTTAGTTGCTTCCTCAGGTCTAAGTGCTCCATCGGGACATTCCCTCTCCAGGCTTGAGCCTCCAGTCTGGAGAACTGCCTCATTCGTGCTTTGACAACAGTGAAGGGAAGATGCCTTCTCAGGATTTTCTGCAGGATTCTGGAATAGCCCCATAGTCCCTGCAGGTCAGCTAAGCTCAGGGGACTTGGCTGGCCTCATCCATGGTCTGTTTTGGCAGACCTACAAGCAGTGTATACCCATGCCAGAAGGACCATAGTGGGCTTCTAGAGCACCAAGGTGGAAATGGAGTAGCTGATACCTTCAGTGGTCTAGTGGCGGCTTTTCTCTTGGCTGGCGGACCTCATTCAGGCTGCTGAAAGCCTGAATCTCAGGGGCTTCAAGAGATGCTTTTCTTCTAGGGCGTTGAAGATGCCTTCTACACCTTGGTGCGGGAGATCCGTCAGCACAAGCTGCGCAAGCTGAATCCCCCAGATGAGAGCGGCCCTGGCTGCATGAACTGTAAATGTGTGATATCGTGACTATGGTGAGTTTCGGAAGCAGGAGATGGGGTGCAGCAGGGTTATACTGGAAGCAGGAGATGGGCCTTAACACTTGAAGCAGGGCAGGAGGTGACTGCACATGCACTCATCTGCAAACAAATGCAGCAGAAATAATTCCAGCAATGGTATTGTTTCAATGACATGTGTTTTTGACTGAAATAGCATTTTCTGTCAAGATACAGGTAAGTCAAAATTCCCACTTTCCTGAGGAAGTGTATAGGAGGAAAGGGGTGTTGTATATTTCCCCCTCACTTTGTGGAGCAAAATTATACAGAATTGAATAAAGACAAGAATACATGTTTTGTTGTGCTTCCCCTGGGAAAGCTCCTTCCCATGCTGCCCCCCTGAGCGGGGACTTTAGCTTGTGTTGAAGGTGTGAAGGTGCATGGCTCACTGTGTGTTCACCAGAATGGCTGTAGAAGGGTTGAGATGAAGAGCTGAGTGAGCTCATTGCCTCCTGATGCACTCACATAAACTGCCTTGTCCTTAAGCTTCAGAGCAGACCTGTCTCATTGTGGAAGTTCTGTGTTCCTGGGAAGAGTTTTTCCCATTAGAGATATCCCCTGGGATATTTGGAACTGATGCAATGTTGAGAATTAGCCGTAAGGGGGCTGTTTTGCTTTTATAAATAGGGCGTGCTGGAGCCAGAAACTGTTTTTCAGATTGTCTGTGTTCACTTGCCTGTTTTTCTTCTTTTTCTTTCCTTGTTTTTTGTTTTTGTTTTTTAATGATGAGTTTATTTAAATCATTGCAATCCTGCTGGATAGCAGTGAGGGAGAGCTCCTGTCGGTGTCCCGGCATGAGCTAGGTGGCCTTAAGCCAAATGCCTGGGAACATCTGGCAGTGTAACCAGTTCCTCCCATGGCAGAAATGGAGAGAGAAGCAATTGGGAAGAGTACATCAGGGAGATGTACATCTAAGGATGTCTAGGACTGGGGTGTGGGAGAAAAGCCTGCATGAACTTTGCATTTAATGTCTTTTGGGGGTCTCCCACGCAGCCAGACTGGCCCTTCACCTCTTTACACAACTGCTGGAGTCCTAAGGAGCACAGCGTGTCCAGAGGTGGTGCTAAGAGGGACTTTTTGAGCGTGGAAATGGGCAGCTGGTTTTTCTCTGCTGTTTGAGCCAAAGGCTGTGAGCACACAGAGCTCTTCCCCCAAAAGAAGGAAAGAAATGTCTGGCAGCGTTTGCTTCCTCTGAGCAAAAACCCACCCAAGCACCGCACCCCTCTGCTCCCAGCAGAGGTGCATGTGAGGCCTCCCGGGGGCCAGGCTGAGTGCTGTGCCCAGCACTTATCACTGCTAAGGGAGGCTTTCCAGATGTTTGGGTTCTCCAGATGTTCAGGAGCATTTTCTGCGGATGGGGATGTGAGCTCAGGGCTCATTTCCTGCTCTGGCTCACAGCTGATGGCATGGGCTCCGCACTGCTGCTCCCACTGCTCCCCTGTGCTGACTGTCGGGAGCCTGGTCCCCATCACAGCCTGGTGGCCAGCACTTACATAGGCTGTGCCTTCAAAAAGAGGGGCAAGAAGGTGTGGGAAGGAATCTCTTGGAAATGCTCCCCTCTGGTAAGAGAGCATGCCCTGTGAGTTTCCCACATCATTTTCTGCTTAGGCAGAAACTGGAAACCAGATATCCCAGCTTATTCTAGCTGCAGTAGCCAAGAGAAGAGAGGGAGGAACATCAGGGTGCAAAAGGAGAAGCGAGGCAAGGACATACTGTGTTTTGGGGAAGAGAAGGCTGTGTGTGTAGCCAGGTAGTCAGGGAAATCTGTCTGCATTGGCTCTGGACTCACTTTGTGGTTCCCATCGTCCCTGGAGGAGGGAGGAAGATCTCATCAAACATCGCCCTTTCCCACAGTGAGGTTTGGACAGAGGCAGAAGGTCTGGTGAGATGCCTGAGGCTCACCCATTACTCCAGAGACCATTTGCTTGTTCCCTTCAGTGCATGTGCAGGTGCTTTGCTGAGCCAGGTCCAGACCTCCAAGACCTGTGTAGCCCTTTGCTTTCCCTCTGTGGGCATTAGTGGGCTCATCCCAGAATGCTGAGGGGTGGGTAATGGAAACAGCCCCTCTTGGTGCTGATGGTGAATGGGTGCTAATGAGCATCCTCTTTGGTTTCAGCTGATTGGACCGTGTCTCAGAGAGGTTCCCACTGTGCAGTGCGCAAGGAAAGAAGTGAAGCGAAGGAAGAAGCGTACGGATTCAGAGGAGGAGTATAGGGGGAGAGGAAGAGGAGGAGGAAGAGGACAAGGGGGAGCATGAGCCCCACCAAGGACTATCTCACACTTCACCCAAGCCTGCGGCAAGCGACTTTTTCTGTTGTTTTTCTTTCCTCATCCCCTCCTCCTTTGGCCTCCTCCCACCCGGGCAACTGTACAAAGCCACAGATTGAATCACAGTAAATTATTATTTGATGGTCTCGACAAACCTTCTTGATGGCTCTGTCCTCCGTCCAGAGGGTGCTGCCGCTGGTGCTCCTGGAGGATTGCCGGTGGCATGGGCAGGGAGGGAAGGGCGCGGAGGTTTGCTCTCCACAGACTGAGGTCGTGCTGCAGACCGTGAAGGTGAGCAGGATGGGGTGGCCTTCAAGGACTTGCTGGTTTGTCTCCAGCAAGTTGTCATCATGTCCCTAAAAGCTTTTGCCTGTCCCAGGTTTTGGTAGGACCAGCCTCGGCACTCCCCTGGTGCTTTGCATTCAGCCTAGTCCTTGTGGGATTTTTTTATGGCCTCAGATGTGATGCCTGGAAGGGAAGAAGTGTCAGCAAGATCTGAGAGCTGGGTTCACTTCAGCTGGTGCCAGTTTATTGCTTCCTTGATTTATTATTTTTTTTCCAGGCAGCTCTTTGCACAGCACCTCCCAAATGTTTGTGTTCCAGAGGCAGAATTAGGCCTTTCTGCTCCCTGCCACTGCCTCTGCTAACACTGCAGAGAACATACACCTTGGGCTGCTCCATTCTGTCAGCAGTGTATAATGATATGCAAATCCTCACCTGCCCTGTGCACGGTGAATTACTGCTGAGCACGTAGCAGAAGGGCTCTCCTGCACTGCAGACGGCTGGCTGGCTGGCTGCTCAGCAACTAAGACTAAAGGATTCAGACTTCAGTCATTGGGTTTAGGGTGGGAAACACTCTTGTGTTTCGCATAAGGACTAATCTCTTGAGAAGCCCATCCTCACTCAGCCCTGCTCCTTTGGGATTTTTGTCTGGGGTTTTACTGGCTTCTCCCGTGTGCCTTTCACTTGCAGGGCCAAGAGGAGGCATTGCACCTAGTGCAGCAGGCAGCCTGATACTTGCTGCCTTTCCCTCTCCCAAAGTATTGCAGAGACTAATTTAGCTCACATTCCAAATTGAGAACATCAGAGGAGGAAGGTGATCCAGCCAAGTGTGGCAGGGAGCTGTTCTGCATGGGCTAGCCCAGGCCTGAAGAGGTGCTGGGTTCAGGAGCCAGGGCTGGCAGAGATTGGGAGGAGCAGGGAAAGTGTGTGCATCACATCTCACAGCTCAAAACTGATACAGAAACCCTGGTCGCCCTCAGCACAAAGCCACATTCTACCCAGGGGCTCCCAGTATTCCTGCAGGCAGCTTCCATCCCACTCCTCATCCTCTGTCATGCCAGGTAGCAGAATTAAACTACAATGCTGCTTAGAGTTGCTGCCTTTGCTTTTGGCTGGGCAAGAGAGGACTTGTGCTAATGGCTTGCTTTTTGTACCCGTACTCCAAACTGCTGTGGGGAGCAACCCCACCCTGGCTGCAGCTGCCTGGCACCCAGTTCCTGCAGGAGAAGGGCTGATCCCAGCTCTAGTTACCCAAAGGACCAGCTGCCCTGCCTCTAGCTGGGAGCACAGTTTGTAGTAGTGCATGTCCCTGTGATGGAGGACTGCTGAGATGCTGAGTCTGGTGTTACATGGTGGGGCTGGACCAGAAAACCTCCCAACCTAGGTTGTTTCAAGTGTGAAGTCTGCAAGTACAGGCTTTGTTCCTAAGTCAGCACCCTGTGTGCAACTGCAGGCAGGGCAGAGGGCAGGGCTACTTCACCTTAACTGTTAGTGTCTGGGGTGACGTGAGGAGCCTTGCTTGGTGGTGTTACTGCACTAGGAACCTGGTGCTCATTTTCTGCAATAGAGCTTATCTCCTCTTTCACCAGGCCCTTGGTGATCGATGGGATATCTGTATCTGGAGGGCTTCAGATGAAAAGTAACACTGTGTTTGGAGCACTCTCAGGGGCTGGACTCTGGATAGCTGTAACCACTGAGAGTATCTTCTTTCTGGTTGGGAGCCAGAGGCCAAAGTCAAGGAGCAGGAGCCATGGTCAAGGGAGCTAAGGAGCTCTGGGGAGCACCAGGGGTGAGGTGTCTTCACAGAGCAAGCACCACCTGCACCCCTTCAGAGAGTTCTCTGCACCTCTCAGAGTGAGATTTTCCAGCTTGCTCAGGAAAGCTCTGGGGCTGGTCAAGCCACATGTGTTATCCTGGCTGTTTGAGTGTCTTCTTGTTACAAAATACTGTTGTTCCCTTGGGCCACTCTTCACGGCTGTATACTTCAAGTGGTTTCACTAACCAGCCCCTCTTTTCTATGGGCTGGTTACAGTCCTATTTTCTGTTTGGCTAAATCAATGTGCTAGGAGTCACTAGGATTCTGCAGGTGGACCTAGAAGTTCTTCAGCAGCCAGGGTACACCTTCATCTCAGTGCAGGTGGTAGGACAGTGCTACAATAGGACAGCACTTCAGAATCCATTAGGTAGGTAGGAGCTGGAACTGGAGGACCTGACTGATGGGTGGTGCTCTAATTCTAGCAGGTTGCAGACTAATCTCATTCATGTGGATTGCAGCCAGCACAAGCAAGGCAGCCAGCACCCTTTGTCAAACAGTGCTGGTCAGTAACATGGCCATTTCGGGAGCTGGAAGCACCACTAGTTAGCTTTCTGCTATAATCAGAAGATAACAAGAAACCCAGACTCCCATGTCAGTGATCAAGTCCATGCTGAAAGTTAGAGGTAGGCTGGGAGCAAAAGGAGGTGCTAAAAGCTTGACACCACACCTCTTCCCCTGAAATTATGTATTAATCATGTATTAATATAGTAGTGCATCTTTGTCTCAGGAGGTTGGCTTCAGGAGAATCACGATAGATCTTCAATGTGAAGTAAGATATGTCAGCTCTGATCTGATCTTAGAGGTAGACACAAACCAGATCATATCACTTCACTAAGGTGGAGATATTATTTCAGGCTTGGTGTTTCACTTGCTGACTTGGTGCTGGTAATGTGGGTACAGGTTAGCAGCTCGCTGGTCATGACAGGCAGGAGGTCAGTACATGAGTTTACAATGTGTTCTCTGCTTGTTATTTGAACTTGAGTCTGAAAGCAGTATCACAATTACATTTTCATTAGAATGAATGTAGGTGTGGAGAAGGAATTGCTGGGTTTGGAGTCAATTCAGTTGATTTTCCCCATCGTTACTTAAGGTACGTTTGTTCTAGAAGTACTTGGACTGGAAGATGTGGTTTTCAGATCCTGCAGTCCCTTGTGACAAGGAGTTGGTTGCCCATCTTAGTTCTGCGTCTGTGGCACAAGCTTAAGCAGAATGTACAGTTATTCTGAAGAGCCGTTCCAGTTGCATAGCTGGAAGCTGCAGAAGTCCACAGAGGTAAGCTTTTTGTTATATCTGGGCACATCAGCTCATATTTGGCGGCTGTGATCTCTTCAGCTGGTCATGACAAGGCTGGCCTAAATGTGCTGTGCTGTGGATCTCGGGCAAGCGTGAACACCACCTCTGAGAAGGCTTAAGGCAGCATCACACTGATTATCTGTTGAGGCTTCATCTGTGTTGATGGAGTAGTGCCACCTTTGAACCTGTACTTAAGTGATGGAATGGCTGAGGAGGTCTGACCTGATTGGGTCCAGATGTCTCAGGACTGGTGTATAAGCTTTTCTTTCCTACATAATTCAAGCACCCCACACCCTATTACAGAAGGGTTGGGGCTCCAGACATCACAGCTGAGTCAACTGACAAAACTGCTTACAAGTCCTTAAAGATGCTAATTAAGTGCTGGAACAGATCTTTTGCCTTTTGGTCTGTGAGGGCTTCCACGGGAGCCTGTTCCTGCCAGCAGTGATGGTGACTCCAGAACACATGAGCACATGGTGCTTGTGGAAGGCTTTGCAAGCATCTGGGTTGAGTTTGCAGGAGCTGGCAGCTGTGACTCATTGCTGGAGAGATACCTGATAGGCAAAGAGGGGGTAGCTGAATGAATGCCTTGAGTTTTATGGAGCAGTCCCTGGCTAAATGCTGGCCTCATCCTCCTTACTTGCAGTGTGGCTGGGTGAGGAGGAGCAGACCAGGTTTCCCGTCTGGACTACAATCCAGTCTGTTACTGCAGACCTTTCCAGCTCAAGTGGTTCTTCTGTATCATTTCTCCTTGGCTCCAACATGCATAGGGCAGATGAGGATTTGCACCCCATCTATCTGCAAGTACCATTAGTGACCTGATATCAGTTTTGGAGCAAGGATATAAGTTTCTTACAGTTCCTCTTTCTGTGTGTCTTACAAAGAACCTGTTTTGCTGTGTGAAAGAATAGGGTGACTCCACTCCCTTGGACTCATTTCTTTGTGTGTGCCTTCAAAGCTGTCTCCATTCTCATCTTGGGCTCTTTTGTAATTGCTGCCAGGGAGCAGGAATGCTCAAGGGGTGGGATCAGCTGCTGGGTCTCCCAGGGAGATGATGGCTGGGTTGTTTCAGCTCTGGTTTACTTATCTCCTGTGCTGTTATGGTGCCTGTGTCCTGTCAGGTGAGCATGATTGCCTTGCTACCAGGAGGATGCTACTATATGCCCTGTGGGCTTCCTCAGCTGCCGAGGTTTGTAGGATTTGGGAAATGGTTTGGGGCAGACCTTCCTTCAGCTGCTGGGCTGTTTTTTCCATGTGCTGGTTTATACCTAATGACGTACTGTAGAAAAGAGGTGGCATTTCTCAGAGGATGGTGTGACACCAAACGTCCTGGCTATCAGCAACTGGTGAGAGCTGGGTCGTGCAGATGGGCCTGGCTTCATGCGCAGCTTTGTTTGCTTAAGAGCAGATGAGCCTTGTACATTGAGTACAGGGTGTGTGGTTTAGAAGAGCCAAGATACCAGCCCCAGCCAGGGCTGCTGGGGCTTGGGCTACATGTTCTGCACTGTGTGCTCCCTTGCTGTGCTTCCCAGCTCCCAGACTCCATGCCACAGCCCCTTTGCAGCACTCTAGCAATACAGCAGCATGTGAGCTCAGCAGCACGTGTGCATCATGGAACTACCACAGCAGCAGGTGAGCAGCACAGCAAGCCAAGGAGGAGGAAGACTCCCAGGCCCAGCCAGACTCTCCAGTATTGCCTCTGCCAAACAGGCCGGGGTGCAAAGCTGCCAGCCACAGCTCACCCATCTCTCTCCCCTGCTGCATTCTAGAACCAGCCCAAAGCCTTGCTCCCTCCTTTGGCTTGGCTTTGCTCCAGGCTCCACTTAGCGTCAATTATTCAGTGCTGACTTGCTGCTGTTTTGCAGAGGCACGCAGCAAGGTTGCTGAGCTCTTAGCCATTGTGGGTGGTGGGCAGGGAGGAGGATGAGGAGCACAGCCGTGGCTCAGAAGAGAGCCAGTGAGTAACAGGATGAGACGTGGCCTGTCTGCCCCAGCTCCTGGCACTGTGGTTTGGCTGTTGATGAGCCAGGAACAACGAGCCACAGGAGGCTGTCAGGACACCAAAGGTTAGTGCAGCTTGTGATGCTTGTGGGCCTGTATTCGGTGGTTTCTGTGCAGGGATCAGCACGGGGACCAGGAAGCCTGAGAGCTGGTGTTAGGAGTTGTCAGAAAGCTATGAAGAGCAATGGCTCTAACACGTAAGGAAGAATTCAGCAGGAATTTAGCGCAGAAGGAGAGGCAGTGGGAGGATCTGGCTGATAAGGCCAGTTGCATTTAAGCAGTTTTTACAGAGTTCATTTGCCACTGGTCCCAGTGCTGTGCAGCAAGTGGGTATTGGTAATTTTGGGCTTGGAAATACACAGCTATCCTGTTCCTGGTCCCCTAGAAGCAGTAAGTTATTACTTGATGGTCTTGACGAGGTGATGCGTAGGAATGCCACCTTCCCTGCACTGCCCTTCGGTCCAAGGGTGGCATGTAGCTACTTGTGGCCCATCCATTTTGCTGTCAGTCTTTTTGCCCTCTGGTAGAGACACATGACCTTGTGTTTACTGTAACCATGTTGTTTAAGTACCAAATGGCACCTTTCACATAGGGGAAACTATTCTGCCCAAATTTAACACCCCAAAGACAACAGTACCATGGTTTTCCAAGCACTGGCTGTTAAACTTAGGGTGTGCCAGAGGTACTGCTCACACAGCCTGTTAAAATCCATTTTCAGCTGTGTGCAACACCACTTTAGGGTCCCAGTAACTGGTGGAAGCATGACTCAGTCCTGACTCACATCTTGCCACTGGAGTTGCACTCGCCTGCCTTGCAAGGAACTGTGGCTGCCGGCTCCCTGTCCCATCCCACCCTCCAGCGCTGCCTGCAGGAAGGAAAACAAACTCCAACCCCCAAATCATCCAAACGGGAGAGCTGCAGCGGGGCTGCTGGCCACCTGCCTTGTGTTGGCAGGGATGTGCAGGGGGTAGGGCCAGGATGCTGCCTTGGTTCAGTGAGCTGGGAGGGGACAGCGGGGTGTAGGAAGAAAGGGTTTTCTTTCTGCTGCTGCTGGGGATGCCTGGATTGAACCTCGGCAGAAAAGCTGGGGCGGAAGGTGGGGATGGAGTAGGTTGAACCCACCGCAGCTGAAGCATGCCTGGTGAACCAAGCCAAAAGCCAGCAGGAGAAGGCAACCGGTCTTCTGTAGCATCTGTCGCCGCAAGAAACCTCATGCAGTCTGATTTTATGCTAAACATCTTTAACTGTTATAATTACAACCATGTAAAACACAGCATCAAATACTCTGGACAGTCTGTGTGGATCGGTGTAAAAAGGAATGATTGGCTTTTTTTTTTTTTTTCCCTCCAAAAAATCCCTTCCTTACAAAAAAACCCACCAAAAGAAAACCAAACAAACAAAAAACAAGAAAAATATTTGTTGGTGGTTTTGTTGTTTTTTTTTTAAGTAATAATTATGATACATTAGAAAGAGTCATGGAGGAAGCGTTCCACGCTGTAAACAAAAATAGCAATTAAAAAGAAAAGCAGATGGTAGCCAGGTTCTTCAAGGCCATGGCCAAGAGACCTGACCTCAACCACCATCCTGTGCTGGAGCTGGTCCCCCGCACCAGTCTCTGTGGCTCCTGCTGCCCACTGGTGCTGCAGCCACTCAAAGTGCTCAGTTACAGAAAAAACTCCAGAACAAACAACAAGAACAAACCCCAAACCCATAACATTGGTCTGTAAAACTACATGGAGGGCAGCGAGGTGAGAGTTGTCCCAGGGCTGGAGGGCAAGGGTGGGGAGAGCGGGGAAGCTGTTTTCCTGAGTTTGCTCACAGTAAGAGAGGCTTTTGCTAAGGGGCTGAGGCTGCTGTAGGAGATTGGGGCAGGGGTGTGAGTGGCTTGGGCCAGTTATTTGTTCTGCTGAGCTGGCATCCTTGCCCTTCTTCCCTTCTCATCTCCAGTGAATGCACTGAGGCTGGACCACGTCCTGCCCACCCCTGGTGCCACAGACCTGCCATGGCCGTACCTCCATCTGCAGCAAGAGGCAGAGAAGGAGCCAGGATCTCCTGTCAGTTATGCTCTGATGTGCTGAAGTGAGAGCATCATTCCAAGGAAACTAATGCACATTGCTGGCTCCCAGGAACTCTTCCCAAACCTGCCAGCTTTCAGGGGCTGCAGGCTGGAGAAGAGCTGCTTATGTGGCACAGTGAAGAGCTAACAGACCTTCCCAGCAAGAAGCACACTATAGTGGGAAGGAGAAGCCTGTAGCTGCCTGGTCCAGATGTCATTGCAACCAGCTGGTGGCTTCCCTCAGGCTTGGAGGTGAGCAAGGACCTCCCTGCTCATTCCTGTTAGGATTTGGAAGGGAGGAACCCTCTCAGACTCTTGTTGAACACCATACTATGGGTACTGTGCATTTAACAGCTCTCCAAACCTAGAACAAACCACCTTTTTAAATACGAATACTGCAAAACATCCCAGACATGCACTGGGTTTAGGAGCCCAAGTGCACGTGCAACACTATGTGCAAAGGCTGTGTCCCCAAAATGAGGGGGAATAAGTCAAAATGAGGGGAAAAAGATGTCTCAGCTGTTGCAAATGAGCAAAGTGCTCAGATTTCCTAGCAGGAGTCCTGTGTGTGCTTCAGAGAGGCCAGACACCCCCCAAGCTACAGAAACCAAGCTAAGAGCTGACCACCCACCCTCAGATGCTTCTTGTTGCTTCCCAACATGCTCCAACAGCCAGTGGGCTGCCAGCAAAGGGCAACTGATACCTGTCTTGAAATACTACCCAGGTATTTTAACACACAAATGAGTTTAACTACTGCATGGTTACTGAAAAACATACTCTAAATTAAAACCAGTTCAAGCACCGTTGTCCTGGAAAGGACCCATGGCGTCCCAAAACACAAATGTTGAACATTCATAACCACTTCTCCTCAAAGAGCAAGTGCTGACTCCTCACAACTCTCCTGTGAGGTAGCTAATACGGTTATCCCTGCTTTGCAGGGGGCAAAAAGATGGGCAAGGTTGGAGACTCAGCAGATGGGGTCTCTGACAGAGCAGGGATTGCAACAGAAGCTGAGGGTGCTGTGTCTGGCTGGTTACAGTCATAGATAGGGTGCTTCTTTCAATGCTACCCCTGCTTGCTAACAGAAAAAGCCCTCTAAACTGATAGACCCCACAAAGTAATTTAGTGGAAGTTTTCTGCTGGGCTTCCAGGTAGGCTTCAGGTCAGGTCATGTTACTGAAGCAGCCTGTGAGATAAAAAAGTTTTCAAAGTCTTCTCAGAACTTAAAGGAGCCCAGCATCTCCATTGAAGGGATGGGAATCACACCTGCAGTCCCACCTAAGGAGACATCTACAGCCACCCCTTCCGGACAGCAGAGTCAAATACTGCATACCTGGACTAGTTTATTTCCGGCTGTTTCCATGTATCTTAAGTAGATACTGGGAAAAGGAATTTGGAGCAGCTCTTTCAGTAGGGTGAGCTTTCCCTGGGTCCCTGCACACCTCCAGCCAACGGTATGGGCTGTCCAGCAGCAACACCCTGGGATCAGGAGGGGATGGACAGGCCACTAGGACTTGGTACATGAAGGGCAAGTGGGTATGGGGGGGCACCCATCCCGTTCTCTTCTCAGCAATAGGCTGTGGAGATGTTGATGCTCTACATCATCATCTTCCAACCTTCCTTGGTAGTTAATTGCTGGGTGGACTAAACCAGAAATGCTGGTAACAGGTTGTGGGCAATGTGTTCCCCCTCCCCAGCACCTATTCCTTTTCCACCCTGACTCTTAACTTGCTTGAAGTAAAAGTAGACTTCAGTTTCAGCACCGTGATTAGATACTGCCACACCTCCAGCAGCTTGCTAATGAAGGCAGGAGATTTCCCAAGGCAGTAGCCCCTTTTCCTCAAGCCTGCTCCTACCTCTGGGCCTGAGCAGGAAGGCCATTCAGCCCAAGAGCCCAGACTCAACCTTCACTGTCCCTGTCACCTTGAAAACTTAGGAAAGAATCATCCTGCTGGCAGTCCTCCACCAGGGTCACACCAAAGAGACCGCTCAGGGACTTACTGCTGTTAAAACTCCCCTCCAGGATATCATCCACCACTGCAGCAGAAGCCAGTTACAGCTGGGTTGCGGAATTGCATAGAGTAGGCAGTGGGGTGCCTGTGTCCTGCCAGGACGCCATGGTCCTGCCTGAAAATGCTGCTGCCTACAACTGCAGGTCTGGGGAAAGAAACTATTAGAAAATCTATTGCTATAAAGGCCTTTGAAAGCAATGCTGTTGGCTGCACTGATAGAGATTTTTAAAGAAAGCATTCTGGACTCCTATGCTTTGTACCCGCTTCGACACCATGGGTACATGTGGCAGGCAGGAGCAGAAGGGAACACACAACACATTCACCAGCCCTGCCTCTCTCTCACACACACAGTGAGGCTTGAGGAGCTTCAAGGAACACAAAATGAAAGCGCTGTCTAATTTGTCCATAAGAAAGACACAAACCCAGTTTGCTCATGCCTCCTGGTGCTGGCAGCCACTGTTCCATCTTCTCACCAGGTGCTCGTACCAAAGCACAGCTCAACAGGCGATGGCTGCTGTGCTGTCACCCTGACACAGCCCTGCTCAATGGGGGCGCTCTGAAAATGGGGAGAGGGTGCTGCTCCAGCACCTGCTTCCTGTCCCTTGCCTCCCCCCATTCCCACTAAAATGTCACGGATTTGGGCAGCTTTGCCAGGGAAGAAGAGCCGGACAGGAAATTGTTCTCCGAGTGGGATTTAGCAACCTGTGGCAGTAATTTTGGTTTGGGGCTTAGGGGGGGTCGTGGGGCTTTGAGCGCGTTTAATGGTTTCTGGAACCTTTTTTGGGCATCTACCTCCTCCGGGTCCAGTAAAAGAGGTGGTGGTATGGAGGTGTCAGGCAGGCAACATCCAGTCTCGGGCAATGGCAGTGCCACCTGCTTCCTGCTTGCTACATCCTGCTCTGTCGCATGGGCCAGGTGGAGGGGAGTGGTGGTTTTGATAACGGTGTAGGGGCTGTTCCTCTCCACCTTAGGGGAAAGCGCTTGCTGCAAGGGGTAGTCCTCACCCAGCCCTGCTGCCTCCACCTTGATGCTGGATAAGATGGGCACACTGCCACTTGCCAGCCCCTGCTGCCAGTGCGTGGTGGTACTCCCTGGCCCATTCTGCTGCAGGCTGGTGAGCTCCCCCAGGGATGCAGCTTTGGATGCCAAGTGCTTCAAGTCCATTTTGTCTGGTGGTGCTGCTCTGCAGCATTTCTCAGCTGTCTCTTCCTGGTGCTCGTTCTCAGGGGAACTGTCATGCTGAGACTCACTGGAGAGATGCTGCAAGTTGCCCAGCAGAGGATGAGGGGGTGCCTCGAGCACTTCCTCTCTGAAGAAGGAAGATGCTTGTTCTCCCAACAGCAGGGCAGCAGGATTTGGCTGCCATACAGCATGGTCCATAGCAGAAAACTCAGTGGTGCTCGAGTCAGGAGGACTCAATGTGTTTTGGAGAGAGGAGTCTGAGGAGCCAACCTCAGCAGGGGTGGGGAGGGAAACCAACTCATGGTCCACCATGGCACACCCAGGAGTGAGAGGAGTCTGCTCCAGCGGCAGGACCGTGGGCAAGAGGTGATGATGGGCTTGCATCTCGCTTGCCTTCAGAAGAGACGGTGGCTGTCTGTCCCATGTGGGCTCCACCTGACCCCCCTCTCCCAGTGACCCCCTGCTAGAAGGACACAAGTGGATGTCTGTTGCTTCAGCTGCTTCATTGCCTTGGAGAGTGGCAGCCCTCACCTCTGGCACCATCTCTCCTGGAGCCTTGGGAGCTCTGTGGGGATGTGGTTCCCTGTCCACAGGATGCTCACCCACCCGGCCATTCTGGCCATTGGCTGCCACGTTGCCCTTCAGGGGTACTGGGTTGAGGGAGATTTCTAGGCCCAGGGGTTTCCGTGGGAACTCCTCAGGCTTTGCTGCATTGGAAGCAAGAGAAAATAAACCCCAAATTATGCATCGGTTCATTTTTGCACCTGTCATGCCCTGACTGCGGGGGAGGCAGATGCTGCATGCAGTGGATGCCAGCCCTTCTGGGCTGCCCCGGCTCCCAGAGCATCACACCAGAGGGTTGCTCTGGTCCCCAAGGGCCACAGGTACTGCCAACCATTGTCGCTGGGCTGCCCGCCTTTCCCTACTACCCACCTGGCGGGGGGAGGTCACATTTCATCTTGCGCAGTTCAGTCATGGACATCTGCAATTGCTCGATGACGGCATCATCCTCGTACTGCAGGGAAGCAGCGATTTTCTCCTGCAGAAACTCCCGTAAGTCTTCCAGCGTCATCCTCAGCAAGCGTTCTGGAGACAGCAGACAGGAGGAATGGCAGTGGCATGGCCAAAGCGTGGGTTGCAGTGCTTTGGTTCTATCTGGGATTTTGCTGTTGTTCCCATGCAAGGGGGGACAGCCTGAACATTTCTGCCTCTCTCCTACCTTCCTGCTGTTACTCAGGACTGTCGATACATTTACACACCCATGCCACCTCTGGGCAGTAGCTCAGGAATGGCTGGAACCTATGCTGACCAGGATGCACGTTTTAGGCCATTTCTGCAAGTTCTCAGCAATACCTCTAGGAGGAGAAAAAGCTCCATGAGATAGACCCAGAGTGTCAGACTGAACAGCCACCAGGCAGGGATGCAGGCAGAGATGCTGAACCAACTCAGGGATGCAGCAAGAGATGGGATACAGGCAGGAATGTCAATCCACATCACACATTCCTTAGGAAGGAGAAGCTATTTCTCTCCTTCTGCCTGCCAGTTTCCTAGTTTTTGCAAACAAATGGGATACCTAAAGATGTATTGTTTCTTGATAGCCTGTTTTTCACTCAACTGAAGAAAGAGCAGGATGGGTGTTTGCAGAAGCCAACACATGCAGTCATGTAAATCCCACAGGCCCAAAGGTTCCTAGCATGACCTATCAGCATTTCTCCTGTCCCAGATTAAAGATCTAACAGGATGAAAAAGCAAGACTGCTAGCTTATGGGAGCAGAGGGGTTCAAAATCCCAGAGATCTCTATGTAGAAACATCACCATCCTAATGTTACATAAGAAAACCAGGGTTTGGTAATTTTAGAAGCATATTAAATGGATTTATTTCTCCCTTTACAGCCTTTTCTACTGAACTGCCACAGAGCTTTGCAAACAGATGGGTTGCTGTCTGTATTGCCCCTAAATCCATGGTAATAAAAAATGTGGGGCGCAGCATGCAGAAAAAGGCAGCTGGGAGTGTTTCAGCTGGCGTTTGCTTTGCACCAAGCACAGCATTTCAACCCTTGTGGCATCTCATTTTCTCCCCAAAGCATCATCATAGGACTGCCCTTTTTTGTAGCCAGGACAGGGCACCAAGCAAGCTGGTAGTGGCCAGCAAGGCTTTCTGGGTCAACAGCACAAGGATGGCCTAGCATAGAGCCCACTTCTGCCATATGAGACACACTCTGCTAGGACCTTACTTTTGTGCAGTTTGAGTATGGTGTAAGCCATGGCCGTCAGCACCCTCTCTCCTTCTAGAATGTAGATATCCCACAGCCGCAAGGTGAGGGTGAACGGGGTCTGTTTCAAACATAAAACCTGTCCATTAGCATCACACATGTTAGCACTGATTGATTGAACGATTGTAGAGAGGTTGCTGGCATCATTATGTCTCCTTGCACCAAAACACACAGCAGGGCAAGGCACTGAATGACCAGGATTCATCTGTAACACGAAAACCTCTTTCATCAGCTATGGTTTTGCCTTAAAGCTAATACCCTTGGGTGGCTGGAAAAGTACTTACAATCCATTCACGAATGCAGAAAAAAGGAGAAAGTTTCTACACAGGCATGCTAGCACATGGGTTTGCCTGCACACTCAGCCTTGTGAGTGCACAAAGCCACTCCTGTATCCATCTATATCGCACAGACAGATGCAGGGCTATTTATGGGACAGGTCTGAAGGCCCAAGTACTCCACTAAGCAATAAAAAAAAATTAAAAATCACTCCTTTGGTGCCTAGAGAAGTGGTCTTCCTTATATGCAGGCTTATTTATGTCTTCTAGACAAACCTCTGCAAGAGTCTTTCATTTGCACCCAGACCCAATCTTACAAGCAGGGGTGAAATAATGATGGAGCAGTCCATCATCTCCCAACAAAGATTCAAGGCACCTCACCAACACAAAAATTAATCCTAGTCCCACTGTGACATCTAAGTTCAAATTTAGGATGCTGTGCTTACTCTCCAGAGTCTGGCATGACTGGCCATCACAGCTCTTTTACCAAATTACTGCAGTTAAAGGAATTTTTGCATTTTATACAGCATTTAGGGACAGACTGCAAACCAGTGAGCTCCCTCTCAAGGGGAAAAGGTCATCCACTGTCTTATTGGAGACAGGGCAGCAGAAAATTGAGCCTGGGGACACACAGACATCATAAACATGAGCAAGTCTGGATACTGCTTTTAAGTGTGCAAGCACAATAGTGCCCCTAAAATAAATTAGTATTGGCTCAGGATTGGCAAATTAACTCTGGACAAATCAGAGCAATTTTCCCATACTTTCATGTGTCTCCAGTGTTCAGTCTGCTCCTTTGCCTGCAATTGCTGGCTATTTATTAAGGTTTGTGCCTCCAGCTCTTCATCTCCCTATGTTGTTTCCAGAGCCAAAGTGAGGTTAATTGCCTTTGCACCAGTGCCAATGGGCAAGAGAAAGATCTCTCCCAAGTTTGCAGCTTATACTGCTGCTCCTGAGCCTTCTCCCAGTGACCTCTTGTGATGAGGCAGCATAAACTGGCTTGCCATCAGTGATATTCAGTTATTTTTAACTTCTCTCTTATTAAAGTTTTTGCCTCATGAGTGCGCACAATATCCTACCTTACAAAATACCAACACTTTCTTCAAATTATGATACTTTTTTATAAAAACAGGCAGATTAACCATGCACACAAGCAGCAGGGCAGCAAACAACCCAAAAGCATCCTCACCCGGTCGATGAAACACTGCAGGAACCACTTGGTCGTATAAATCCCTGTAGTCATCTGCTCCTTGTCCTAGGAAGAGATAGCAAAAAGAGAGGCAGGCGTTTCACCAGGCTGGCTGCTGAAGATCCAAGCAACTCACAGGGCTCTGGGGGAGGCTGGCTGGCTGATTTATTAAAGCTGGGGTCTGGGTGCAGGATCTGTCTGCAGTTTGTCTTCCAACAAAGCCTCTGCTTCAAATACCGGTGTTGAAGCCCTGCTCTGGGTCTTTGCCCAAGAGTTGCATTGAACCTGATCCATGACATGGCCAGACTTCAGCCACAACTTTGGAGAGGGATTCCTAGAAGCTTTCTCTGATTTTTACCTGCTCCAGGGAGTTACAAAACACTTCCATGAGTCCAAACCATGCACTCCTTGCAGACTATCTTTTTTGTTTCCATAGCAATTCCCATACGAGCCTCTTTGAGCACCACAAAAATTATTAACCCCAAATATTCCACAGGTAAATCCAGACCAGCACAGTCAACCCATCTTTGCTAGCACTACCTCATTTGCATATCATGGCTGCTGCAGGAGCAGGATAGCCTGACAGACTAAGGAAAACTTTAAAACCTCACCATCACCACCCTGGTCTATCACCTGTCCATCCCTGTCTGAGACCCAGCACAGCACCCATGCACAGCTTTGCTTTTTCTGGCACAGCTGATGGCAGGGCACAGCTGGTGCTGGGATGCACAGTGAATAACATTGATGTGACTGTTCCTGCAAAAGCCAGCAAGGCAGTGAGGATGGGAAGAAAAAGAAGCCTAGGGGTTTAACACCCAGTTCTGGTCTTTGCTTTGGCTAGTGTTGGGCACATGCAAGCCTGGGGAGCCTTTGGGAGCCAGGAGGCACAAGCAACTTTCAGAGAGTTATTTCCATCCTCCTTGTTCATCCTCCCCAAGGGTACAATTAGGTGAAAACCTGCCCTGACTCTTTCACTCTTATAGACAGGGCTGGTTCATTTGCAGCACAAAGCAAGAGCTGTTGTAGATGATGGCAGTATAAACAGCTTTCCTGAAGCTGGACCTCTGAACCCCTTAGGAGCATAAGAAACCTTCAGAAGTCTGGCAACTGAATACCAACTGTCTACAGCAAATGCAAGAGGGTGGGGAAGGGGAAAAAGAAAAGGAAGCAGGTGTTGCAAAATAGTAGCCTAGACATTAGACTGCAGTTGATGTATTCTGCAGATGCTTTTCCAGACAGACACCAAATGGGCTCCTACCATCTGCCAGAGACAACAACAACTGGACGTGCCCAAGCAACATAACACACAGCAAATCTTACACCCCTCCTGTCTTTAAATAACAGAAAACCTGTTAAATGCAATCACTTGGGGCTAGTAATTATTGAATTAAGTCCAGCATCACCCTTTGGTCTTTGCATCTGGTATAAGAACACAGCCCAGCCTTGCTGCTGTACTAAACAGCTCCTTTCACTGCAGGCTCTGTGAGCCTTCCTGCCTGGCTTTCTTAAAGAAGCTGTTAGATTTTAGTAGTTCCTACACTCATGATGACCAGCAAGCAAATGATAATCAAGATTCAGGCATTCCATTTAATAAATGCTTGCCTCTTAGCAGCTGAAGCAGTCCTACATGGTTAGAAATATGTTCAGGAGTGCATATCCCTGGCAGAACATTACACTAATTGCTCTAGCATTAAAACGTGATTATTAGCATGGGATAGTAAAAATATACCATGTGCTTCTTCAGTTTGGGAACCATCTTGCTTAAAATTTGCTCGTGGTGAGCCTGGAATCTCTGCAGCTTCGGGAACCCAGGAATGAAAAACCCTAATGAGAAAAGATGGGAGAAATAAAAAATAATCAGAAAAGTTCTGGAGTAGTCATGGAGGCACCCTGATTTTCTAGAAACTCATCCCCTGCATTGCCTGTTGAAGTCAGCAGGACTACAGTGCACCCAGCTACCTCCCCAGGCATCCCCCCAGAGACCACCCTTCAACCCATTCCACATGGGCAACAGCACTCTCAGCACTAACCCCAGCACAGCAGACTCACTCACCACCCCACCTGAGCCTTGGCTTGGTCAAGACCTCTCTCAACTCATCTTGATGCTTACCAATGTTCAGGGAAAAACTGATGTTTGAACATAATCTAGTACGACATGCATTTAAGACTGTCTGGAGCTATCAAGCCATAAGGCTTAGCCCTCCACTGATAAAATAACCTTCTGTGCATAGATTACTGCTAACCACAAGTAAGACAAAAGGATCTTTAATGTGTTTGAAATAAAATAATTCAGTACATTTGGTGGAATCGCATCTTCATAAAAACACAGAGGTACGTGGCTCTGGCATGCTAGAAACAGAGCATTACATGATGCTCTTACATGTACTTCTATGAGACTTAAAAAACCTGCAGCCTTGAGTTAATTGACTGCCAAGGGCAAGGCACTTGGGGGGGAAGACAGCACCTCTGTGAAAGCACTAATTACTGAGCACCAAAGCACCACATTTTTCTCTGATGAACTTGTCTGTCTCCAAGAGTGAAGTTCATTGGGTTATATCAGGACGTAACTAAGTCTTACCCATTTTAAACAAGTATGTAAGGAAAAACGAGTCTCTACTGACCAACCCAAACAGCCTTGCCTCCCACTGCAAGAGCCTCCATCCGCATCCCACCCCAGCCTTACCATGCATGGCATGACGCTGATTGGTCAGCAGCTGTGCCAGTGCCCAAAACGCATCCTCTTCGTTTAAGTACATCAGGAGAATGGCTGCGATCTGGCTCATCCCTTGGCAGTAGCTCACTTCCTGCAAGAGCCAAGAGAGGCACACATGCTGCCACTCTGCCAGACCCCACCATGATGCTAAAACTGCAGAAGCAGGTCAGGCTGTCTGTGTTTTCCTCTCCTCTGTCTCACTTTAAGGTCTTTACCATTTATGCTCAGATTCACACCTCCCATATGTTTGCAGCATCTACCATGTTAATGTCTCATAAAGTGTCTTGGGTTGGAAGGGACCTTTGAAGAACATCCAGTTCCAACCCCCTGCAATGAGCAAGGACACCTTCCACTAGACCAGGTTGCTCAAAGGCCCATCCAACCTGGGCTTGAATACTTCCAGGGATGGAGCAACCAGAGCTTCTCTGTGCAACCTGTGCCAGTGCCTCATCACCCTCATTGTAAAAAACGTCTTCCTTATGTCCAATCTAAACCTATCATCTTTTGGTTTAAAAACATTGCCCCTTGTCATGTCACTAGAGGCCCTGGTAAAAAGTCTTTCCACCTTTCTTATAAGACCCCCTTCTATACTAAAAGGCTAAAACAGTCTCCCCCTGGAGAGCTTTCTCTTATCCAGGCTGAATAACCCCAACTCTCAGCCTTTCTCCATGGGAGAGATGTTTTGGCACTCTTGACTGGTTTTGTGCCCTTCATCCAGACTAACTCTAGCAGGCAATGCCCCCCCCCCCCCCCCCCCCCCCCCCCCCC
>NDXB01022604.1:53900-69361 GCA_002631895.1 Agapornis roseicollis
CCCCCCCCCCATGCCACTCCCCTCTCCAGCCCTTCTCAAGCCTGGAAGGTGAGGGACAGAAATCTCAACATAAGAGGTGCCTTCAGCTACTTCAAGGAATAGGGGAGCACGTGGCTTCAGTCCTGTTTTGGATTTCACATGAGCACTGAAGTAATTAAAGAATAAACAAATCTGGTAAGCATTTATCTGGTATGAGGGAAGGTGGGATCTTTCTTTCCTTAAGTACCTCCACTGAGCATCTTCTGTGCCTTCTGGGGTAATTGTGCCCTCCTGGAGATGGAGACAGTAAGTTTATCTGCTAATTTAGTCTCATTCTGACTGCACCCTTCAGCTAAAAATGACTGGTTTGCTGCAATAAATTCTGTGTATGGGAAGAAGTGAGAACTTGATGGACTTTCAGCCTTGCTGCAAAGCCAAAGGGCAATCACCTTCACTGAGACTCAACCAAAATGCATCTGCCAGATGTCATTTACGAGATGACAAAATGAACTTACTGTGCAGTCTTGTGCTGCTTGTGAATCTTGCAGCTGTCTGTACAAACCAGTATTAGGACTTAAAATTGGACTTACCACTGGCTAAGTATGGGGGTGCATAGACACATACACACATAGATAAATATACGTGAATGCACATATAAAAATATATAAACCTTTTTATAATATTTATATATACATATATATAGATAAGGCACAACACTATTCACTTCAACTGGACTAACTTACTACTTACGGTGTTATAGACTGAGTATGCTGATAGGACATGGAAGAGTGCCTGTTGCCTGGGGAGAAAGAAGGATATTAAAACACCTGAGCACGAGGTCTCCAGATTTATCTGTACACCAATGCATAAGCACAGAGAGCAAAAGCTCTGGAAACACCCAGCCAGCTGGCACTTATGCCTTTTGCAAGGAGCAGGGCTCACAGAACCAGAAAGCACCTTGATGTGCATGTGAGACAGCACCTCTTCCTTCTGGTGGGAGTTATCAGCAGACCCACAGAGCAGGGCTGAACCAGTCTGCTCCATCACTAGGTCTCCTGGAGAGACATGCATGTACCTAAACACACTGTGTTCAACCTTTGGGTTTGGAGTGGTGGTGGGATTTTAACAGACTTGCAACCAAGCAAGTGTCAAGTGTTATACATCCTGGGGGAAAGCACTGACACCATTTTATTAGTAGGTTGCTTTCTCCCTTCCCTCCTTGCCGAAGGATACATACAGATACAGAGTGCAGGCTTAGTCCTAGACAGGTGGCAAAGCCACTTTGTTAAACCTCTTCAACCCTGTATGTTGTGAAAGCCTAGTCCACTCCATACCACCCAGCTCCTGAAGGACCAACCCTGTCATCCCAGCCATCCCAAACCAAGCCCTCTACGACTGCAACCCTAGCACCTTGGGGAACAAGGCACTACAATAGGCTTATGCTTGGCTCAAGAACTGGGTTTGAACATGGTCCAGGGTGGACCTTTCCAAAGACAGAATCAGAATCCCAACATCTGTGGTTCATATGATATATTGATGGTTCATGGAGCAGGCAGTGATGGCTTCACTTTCCTGTGAGCTACTCTGAGCCAGGGTACTGGTGGCCACCACTAGCCAGGAGGCTGATGACCACCCCATTCAGCTCACCCCATGCATACCTACTGGCTCTGAAGCCTCCCATACTCACTTCACTCCATAGCGATCCCGAAACATGATGTGGTTTCGGAAGGTGCGGTTAACGTCCAAATCTATCTGCTTGATTTCTGATGAAAAGCTCTTTGCTTGTTCTTTCATTTGCTGGGAGAAGGGTAGACAGAAAGGAGGAGTCAGGCACCATTTCAGCCCATGCCTCTGTCCCTTCACACAGAGAGAAGGCATGCTTCCTAGAGCAGGAGTGTGTGAGCTGCACAGAGCTATCACAGAGCCACTTGGGGACGCTGCCATCTTGCAGTGAGCAATAATCTGCAGCCCAGAGGCGAATCCCCCGCCCCTCGGCTGTGCTGCTGGCTCAGTGAGAAGGGGACAACTCCACACTCACAATTCAGCCATTGTCCATCTTCCAATGCAAAGTTTTCAGAATCTAATATAATCTTTACAATAAATTCTACTCTGATTTATTTGGTTTCTTTGTGGTACCCAGTCTGCCTGCCTTAAAGCACTAAGACCTCTGCTGGTGCTTAAGGAATGATACACTTCCTTAAGGAACCAACACAGATGTATGCACCAAATCCCTGAACTTTTCAGAGGCTCAGCTATAATAAAATCTAAACTGTTATGATAGGCTCTATGAAGTGCTCTCCAACTGCTACTTCCCCTGCAGAAAAGAATCATCTTAGGTTTAAGAAGCTTCCCCTAGGAAAGCAGTTTTGGGGTATTCTCTTGGACTGGTGCAAATGGTAAGAGTCCAGAACAGAAGCTAAACTCAAAGCTAAGAATCCCCATGTTCCCTCTGATGCAGACTAATCGTTTAAAGAAGCATCACAGAGATAAAGGACTGAAGTCCACTGCAAAAAAAAGTAAATTCAAACCAAAGCTAAGCCCATATCAACCAATTGCACCCTTAGTGTCCCAAGCTGAAGATGGTCCGTGGACGAATCCTGCTGCAGTCCCATTTGTAACCCACTGTTCAGCCCTGCACATGCAGGCAAGGACCATTTTGCTATTACCAAGCATCTCATCTCTCTCATCTCACAGCCTTTACTGGTGATTATGCCCCCCTTTAATATCTCTCCAGGGTAAATATCCCTCCTCCAAGTTAGCTACATTACTAAAATACATTCTGTGACTGTCTTCGGGCAGCCTGAGATCCACCGGCAGGTTGGGGGCAGCAGCGATGAGCATCAAGGCCAGCTTGCCTTGAGCCCAGGATCAAGACCCATCCTTGCTCACACAGGAGACAGAAAATAGCACATCTGCATACTTAATCATCTGCTCCAGCAGCTACTGTCCTTGCTTGTCAGGCTGATACAAACTGCTTCCAGGCTGCTGTTGACCTCCCAGGATGACCACATCAGCTCTGGGGAACATCAAAAGGTCATTAGTACCCAGATGTATCCAGTACAGCCAACACTCGGGGCAGTCACGGCATCTTGGGAATATTAACTCCAGCCTTGAAAGCAGATGCATGGATGAGCAACAGTGCACAGGCTATTTTGAATTATTGCCTGCACCAGACAAGGGAGGATAAAAGTGACAATGGAATGAAGATTTGATTAACAACATCACTTCCCTGATGTAAATCCCATGCTCTCTGCATCTTACAGCTCCCTGCCCTCTATAAAGCAGGCAGAATACCTGAGACAAGATGACTATTCATATGCACCAGTCACTTCAATTCAAATTTTGCTGCTAATGGCCCTCTTGTTTTCCCTGCCAAAGCAACACAGAAACCTCCCACAGACTGTAAAAAATCCTGGTCTGGGCCTTTTTTAAATCAGTGCATCTAAATAGCAGTGATTCTGAATAGCTGAATTGCAGGTAGGTTGCACTTTGTCACCTCCATGCATCCAGAAGGCTTGTTTACCATTCTGCAGACAATAAACAAGAAGCCCAGGGTGGACTGTTCTCCTTTTTTCCCTTAAGTAACCTGGGGACTCTACAGATCCTCTGCTGAGCTCATTAGTGCTGCAAGCTGGTGGCACAGCACAGGCTGGGAAGCTGGAGGTGCCATCCCAGAGACTTTCTATAAAGCAGCAGGTAGCCAGGATGCATCTGCTCTGCCCCATGGCCAGCATATTTCTCCTGCCACCTTCTCAGCTATCCTCAAGCCCTCTCAGTTGTGGCTAAACAACCCCAGGGAAGCAGAGCACCACACCCACATTAAAACCAGTGTGGCATGTCCCATAGTAGCCTTCGGGCTCCTAAAGCATCAGGGACAACTGAGCTGCCATGGCCTTGAGGAAGACTTGGAGATTTGCATGGAGAGGACTTGGAGGACAGTTGGGAAAAGACAAAGCACTGTGGAAGCAACTGGACCTGGCTTCTTAATTGCATCACTCTAAAGGCAGCACGGTCACAGGGGGCAAGGTATCCCATGTGGCTGGAAAAGTAGCTCCTCCACCAGCTCAAGCACAAGGGACAACATCTCTGCAGTGGGGAGCATAAAAAAGAAATCACCTGGCATGTGCCAGGTGGCACACTCAAAACTCCAGGAGCATGCAGAAGTCAGGATTTTGTGTCATGGTTCACAGCCAAAGACAAAGAGAGTGGCCCTGGGATCAGCCCCTCCAGGACACAGAGCTGGAACTGACACCTAGTCCCTTCCCAAAAGCAAACTCCCTCATCCAGGACCTGCACTAAGCCTCTTCTGGAAGAAATCAGTGGAGAGCTAATTACTGGTGGCATCAAAGAAGAGGTAGATT
Source organism: Agapornis roseicollis (assembly GCA_002631895.1). NCBI lineage: Eukaryota > Metazoa > Chordata > Aves > Psittaciformes > Psittacidae > Agapornis > Agapornis roseicollis. Next base: position 58,241 of record NDXB01022604.1, read on the forward strand.
AAGATGAGCTTGTAGGGGGTTTGCATCCAGCAAAGCCTATTAGGCCTGAAGCTCCTGTTTATCACTAGACCCCTCTGGAGCACAGATAAACTCCTTATGACTTTCATTTGTTTGGATTGCTTGCTGCCTGCACAGTACAGCTTCAAGGGAGGGAGCATGATAAGAATCTGCATTCTGGGACAGCTTTCTTATCTCTGTATATTACCAGAAGCCCAGTGCACCTTCCCCAAGCCCCTGCACGTGACTCCCCCCAAGTGGCATCTTGCTATTAACATCTCTGCTTGACTAACTATAATTAACATTAGCATCATCCTGCTCAACAGGCAGGGATTTTTAGGAACGCCTGCAGGAAAGTAGCACTCAGCCTCCTGCCTCTGACAGGCAGATGTCTCCACAACAGCCTTATCTTCACTTGGGTACCTGATGCAAGCTAAATGTTAACACAAGTTTGGAAAATAAGTTAATTATCAACCAAGGGGTTCCACACACTGCCTATGGAAAAAGGCAGAGTAAAGGAGCTGATATGCTCCCCCCATACCAGCAAAATACAGGAAGCCCCATCATTCAAGTTCTTGTTCAATACACACTACAGAAATTGCTTCTTTTGTTCCAAGGAATCCAAGCCTACAGCATGCAGTGCTCTGGTAGGAAGCAATGCAAGGCAGGCTTTTATCCTATCTGCAGAGAAAATAAGTGATTTTTAATAGAAAAATTATTTCTATTTGATTTTAAGTGATTTTGAATAGAAACTTTCAAGACACTTATAAAAATATTGAAGATAGAAGATAAAAGAAACCATTTCAATCCAAGTTCTTCCAACACTGCCAGCTAACTTTCAGCTGCACACCTAAGTTGTAAGCCAGGACCCTGTGCTCAGAAATCCCCCTTCCCAAGCTTGCAAGACCCACTCTTACCCGACCCTTAATAGGGTTTCTTGACTGATGCCCCACTGTTAGCTGGTTTAAGGCTTTTGGCCTTGCTGCCCATTTCAAAATGCCCCAAGTGAAAGTTTCAAGCATATGGAGAGGTTTGTGTGCCTCCATCCAGCACCTACTCACTTCAGAGTACTTGTTCCCCAAGCTCCCTGGAATGATATGAGCAGTACCTTTCCTAAGCTTCCCCTCCCTCTGCCCTGTGGATGTAGTAACACTGACACATCTTTGCTCACAACTACCAGCAGAATAAATGGAAGCAGCATATTAGGAAAAGCTGCAAAACAACGTGCTAAAGGGCCCCAGCCCAATATACACATGTGGTTAAACAGTTTATACCCTTTGCGTTTTCAGTCCTCACTAATTTTAAGCCTTTCCTTCTCAAGGTCACAGCAGTTCACAGATGGATCAGGCCCCACCACCAGCACACAGTGTACATTGCTCAACAAGCTGCTATTGTGTGAAGGAGGGTGCAAGGGCTTGGTGTCCCCCAAACCATCCCTGTAGGAACTCCCATTTCCCTCCAGCCCATGCAAGTGGAGATGGAGATGCCTGCATCCACCATGGGTCCTACTTGCCCTTGCTGGTGAAGGGCAAACCAGCAAACCAAACCAGCCTCCCTCTCACCTTGCTCCCATTTTTTTGCCAGTAACAGCTCGTACCTCATATTTTCCCTCATTCTCCTTCTTCATCTTCTCAACATCCAGCAGAAGTGACCAGACCTGGCCTCGCACCTGAAGTGGGATCCCTTTGTACACTCGCCGGCACATCTGTGCGGAGGGAAATGTGCAAGGTTAGCTTGTCCTGCTGATGGCCAAACACATTTGCTCCTTGGTTTGCTGCTACAGACCACCAGCCATCTGAGTGGACATCGCAACCAATCACTTCCTCTTACTGCACTGGTACAAAGCGGGCATCTCCAACCTCACAGATGAGCTGAGCACCTGCATCCAAAGACACCTACTCATCCAAAATCAAGCCACGTCTTGTGCTTTTAACCTTACTGGAAGACCTGGAAACAGACCACTCCATTTATACGTGGAGACATCTCAGGTGCTTCACTGTGATCTCATTCTGTGCACACCAGCATGCACTCAGACTCCTTCCCAAAGACCATACCCAGCATCCTTGGCTTTGAAACTTTTGATTTGAGCTGCCATGGCTGTTAGCACCTGGATCCTCAGAGATTGGGAAAAAAATACATTTCTCTTTGGAAAGGAGAGCCCTTATGACAGCCACATGGATGAGCCTACAGCAGCTCTCACAGCTTGACAAGCAGAAAGGAGACTGTGGGCTACACCAAGGGCACTCTCTGGAATGCACAGAGCACTCTTCAGACCAAGTGAGGGATTAGGGACAAACTCGCATGTATCCCCTCCTCCTGCCTCCACATGTTTACTTCATCTCACAGACGCCTCTTTCCTTTTTTCTTGTCATAAAGCTCTCTCTCTCTCTAAAGAGACCATTAAACTTCCAAAGGAAAACAGAAAAATGACCTTTTGTTCCATCCCTGACTTCTCCCATTAAAAGAATAAGTTTCATAAAAAAGAAAAAAAGCCTTATTTCTGAATATTTTCCACTCTTTCATTCATCCTACCCATGAAAAGCCTTGTAGCTGCACTACAAAGCCAACTGTGGCACTTCAGGTTCCTGAGGACCTGGAAGTATGCTGACGTCCCTGCGGAGCATGCCCAAGCTCCAGCTGTGGAGGAGATTTACACTGCAACATGGTGATCCACCAGGACTAGACAATTCATTGAGAGGAGACACAGGATTTATGGGAATGAGCTTGGGCCTGAGCAGGGTAGTGCCCAACCAGACAATCAGCTGGCCTGGCACTGCCTTGGTACAAATGCAACCAACCTCCTTCCACATCCCTCCTCTTTTCCTTTAGGGTGCTCTACTTCATGCATTTCAGGCTGATGCAAGAGAAGGGCTACAATTTATAGGGAAGCATCAAGATCTTAGAAGAAGATCCTTAGGACATGGTACTGTGCTCTCAACCCACCTGGGCTCGAAGCCTCTGAGAGCACAGACTCATGCACACACCCATGCTTCTTGCTCTGCAATGCACCTAACCAACTGCAAAACAGAACAATGACAGCTCTTGTCCCACAGGTTTAGTACAAGATAAGACAGGGGGTGGAGTTCAAATAGACAGGATGGGGACAGCAAATAAATAACACCACTATCCCAGTCAAAATAAGTATATAAATTAGCTATGCAATAAATGCCAAGACCACCATGTAGCTCTAGAAGAGTTAAATGTGTGCTATAACACCTTTCAACCCCATTATGGTAAATATTTCAGTATTTCTGCTGACATGGAAAGTGTCAGTGTAATGTATCCTGATCCTGTAAGTCTAAAGAACATTTAACATTTAAATCGTCATTCTCAGCATTTGCTGAATGCTTGCTCTGCCCCAGGTGCTGCTTAGCACCTGCTTTGAAGGTCCAGTACATAGGCAGGACCATATCCTACAGAAATCCTTTGCCAAATGCTGCCCTCCCCCATATACATCAAATAAGAGCTGCCCCCTAAAAAGCATCTCATTACTATGATGTGCCCATGGAAGGCTACCATTTGATTCAACAGCACCTCGTGTTTTAAGTGGGACATCACTAATTCACTGTATGCACACCCAGGGGAGTCACTCCTGCTCATCCAAGCTCACACAAAGAGGTGTTTCTGCAGGATAGCAAACCTTCATGTCATGCAGGAGAGTCTCATTCCCATGGCTGAAAGACCAAGGAGACAAACAAAAGGTTCCCATTCCCTGAGAGTCACTAAATCAGGACAAAGTAAATGCATTGTATCAGGAGACACAAAGCAACAGGGCTATATGAAACACATCCTCAAAGCAGTAATGGTAAGGTGCCCACAAAAACCTGGCTCTTGCAAGCACTTGTGACTTCATGAAGCAAAAGCTGAGATGGAATCAAAAAGTGGAATATGTATCAATTCAGATATAACCAACAATTCAGAAGGCAATTCTTTATTTCCAGTGCATTATGAGAGGCCAACTGACAGCTGCCAAGGTAGAAGATGATGCTCAGCTCTGTGGGAAGAAAATAATTTTGGTTTGAACCTCCAGAACTGGTATTGTTGTTCTTTAATGAGTGCAACCCTCACTGGCATATAATAAATGTCTCTAATGATATTCTCCACATAACTGTGGCAGGAACAAGGGAGATACAGAACCTGCTGAGATGGAACTGAACTGAAATGCCTCTCTGTTATTTATCGAGGGGCTTTCCTCCTCCCACCACCTCCAGACATGAAAGTGGTAAAACCTCAGAGCTGTTAGTCATGTGGAGGAAAAATGAGCAATTTTCCTTCATTATGAAACTTGAAGAGAAACAGGGAAGCTACCATCAAAAGCCACATTTACGCTGGGATGAACTGACAGACGGAATGCAACAGGTGATGGCAACTCCTGTTCCATGTGAGAAAAATAAAACCCCAGCCCTCAAGGTCACCATCTTCTATGTCTCATAAACCTCTCAGCCCTTACAGATGGTAAAAGAGCACTTAGATCATGCCCCATGCAGACTAATAGACCAACGCATGGCAGAAAGAACAGACATCATCCTAGCTCACAAATGGCTCAAGGAGCAATCTTTCTGGCGAGGAAGGACTCCTTCACTTTCTCCACCAGTCATGTGCCAGAGGAGCTGATCTGTGAAAGTCTTCACGACCACCACCACCCCAGAGGACTTCTTTTTTGTACCACAAAGCCACTGATAATGCGACCATGCAAGATACGTGGCAGCCTGGACTTCACTGCACATGGTTTTCCTTTTGTATGGATAATGCTTGCTCCAAACTCAGCTGTTGTCTCCTGCAGCTGGAGCCTTGGCTATGCCAGATGGGTTGCCAGCAGATCTGCAGGAGCTTCAGCCACAAAGCAGGGGCAAATTTAAATCCTAAAGTTGATGTATAGGCATATACATTTATTACCAAGGCTACCTCTGAGGGAGTGGAAAATGCTACCTGCCTTTCCAAAGTGGCAAAACCCAGCAGCAGTTACTCTGCAGCTCCCAGGCACAATTCCCTTTTTTTTTCCCATGGCATTTGCGAGCAGGAGACCTGACTTCAGCTGACCCTACCATGACAAATGTCTGCTAGCTATCCCCAGCACTAGCAGATTATTTGCTCTTGGGGGCCTGTGTGACTGCACACAGATCCCCAATTCATCCTAAACCACTTTGCTGGCATGCGCTGGATTAAGTGCCCTGCACTCCTGTGACCTCAGCAGAGGCAAGGCCACCCCTGTGCACAAAGACTGGCTTTGCCTAAAAACTAGGCAACTCTGGCCAAAGACATCGCTCACTCTAAAGGTCCCATCCCACATGGCCCACAAGCAGCAAGAAGCAGCTTGCAAATGACGCAGAGATCATATCCTCTTCCTAAAACTGATACTTCTGGCATAAATCCACTTATTTCAGGGCTACAAGGAATAAATTACCCCACTAGTGGAGTGCATGCAGCACAGACTCTTTTTCTCTGCAGAATTGTGCTGCCTTAACTGTGCAGATTCTTACATGACACCAACCGTTTCTTAATCTTCCCAAGTAGAGTCAGGTTGGGATTTAAACTCAGGTTTAAAACAGCAGTGAAGAAGATACAGACCACCTGAGCCTCCCTGTGCTGAACCCAGAATTACACAGTGTAGCACTTCTTTGTTGCAGGTTTGATGTACTATAACTCTGCAAAGCAGTGTGGTGCTTGTATAGCTTCCTTTATTTTTGTACCCATTCCCTTGTGGAACTACAGCCAGGAAAAGGCACCACTGCATCAGTCTAACCCCATCCATACAAGGGATTGTGCTGGTTTCACTTTTTGTTGCTGTTGCTACTGAAATTAAATCAGATCATTACAAAATGTGTCTAAAACAGAGATGAAGACAAATCCAATGTGATGATGAGCATAAGGGACCCCAGGGCATTGCTTCAGTTAAGAAAATCCTGTTTGTTACTCATTCTTAAACAGGTTATGCCAGGAATGATTCTAGGTATAGCCAGGCCATGCTGTTTATGAACTGCAAAAGGCCCTCCTCTTTTCTTCAGCCTTATTTCCTATAGTCTGTGACACCCACAATGCTCAGGCTGCAGCGCGCAGCGTGCAGGGATGCCCACTGGCAGCAGGTAGGGGAACAGAAAGCAAAACCACCTGCTCTCTGGCAACGGCTTACACCACGAGCATGAAAAAGCTGCTTCCTGGCCTGCTGATGGGTTGTTGCTCTGGGACCAGTGTACACAGTGAGTATACAACCTTCCTCCCTGCTGACATTTCATAACACAGAAGCTGAAACAACAACCTAAGCCCCGATTAAGTATTAAGACAGTGCAAAACACAGCAGCCTGTTTGATAAGCCAAGAGTCTCTCTTCATCAAACACTTGATACGGTCAAGCTGTCTGCCAGCTCCAGCACATTAACTGGAACTCAAAAGGTTGCTTGCCCCTGAAGTCTACAAAGTACCAGCCTGTAAAATAGATGGGTTTTTTTTATCCTTTTAGCAGAGTCAAAGTCAAGGCAGCTTCCCTGTGAAACTGTCTGGGGCTCCTGCAACAAGATTCTTTCCCCTTCTAATACAGTGCAGTCTATCAAAATTAACAAAGGGAAGGCTCCTGCCTTCAGTGAGAGGTTCGTTTTTTTTTCAAGGATGACATCCTAGTCTTTATTAAAATAACACAAGCTGCTGTCTTGTGACACTCAGGCTTCCTTCACGTCAGAAAGTGGCAAAAACAAACCTGAAGGAAATGTGCAATGCAAACATGACAGCATGAGTGCTCAGAGAAGGAACAAAACCAACCCACTGTGCTTTAGAAAAAAACAGATCAAGGGTTTGTCACATTTACTTTAGCTAGATAACCATCTGAAGGGCATGATTGTGCTTTCAGCATAAGGTACTTGAAATGCCATGTCTGAGCTGCATGGCAGCAGGAATCCTTGAGTAGCTTACATGCTCCTGACACAAGAGGTCACCTGCACATCCAGGTGAAGGATATGAAAGATACAACTTGATTTTAGTATTGTTTGAAGTACTTTTTTTGTGCCTGTCAGGGTTTTTGCACTTAACACTACATGGCTGCTCCAATGCACAGACCTTCCTGCCTGCACTTGCACTGGTGCAAGGCGGCAGACTGTTAGGCTGAATGGGACTGAAACTCCTTTTCTACTCCCTGGGGTCACCAGACTGCTTCTTCCCTGCTTGGGGCCAACTGCTGCTTCTGTTTACTGGGAGGAGGAGACAGTCATTTCCAGTCCCCTAGCATTGGGACAATGCCATTTCTGTGCCCAAGAGCCATCAACCATTTGCAGGCTGTTATAAATAGCGTCATTTATTCCATTACAAGAGCTCTGTGATTTTCTGACTTAAAGACCTTCAAAACCCACTTGCTAGCCCTTTGCCATTCAGCAGACTTGAGCAACATTGGCTGCAGTGTGCTTAACACCCACTAGTTTTCAGGGTAAATCCAAAAGACAGAAGGGGATCACTGCTACTCCACACACTCCTCACCAACTGACCCATGGAAGCCCAGGTGTGTTAAACACACCCATTAACCATCCCAAACGTCCTCCAGGGCTTCAAGGAGTTCCCTGCACTCTGCTGGAATTTTGTGTTTTACCCACAAGGCCATTAACCAGCTAATGCTAACTTCTAATTAGGAAAACCAAAGCCAAGGGAGAGCCCTTTTTGCCTGTGAAGGAGCACTGATGAACAAAAATAATTAGAATGACCCTGAAATGAACAGAAGGATTATAAAATCCTAATCCCATCTCTACCCCATCCCTGCTGTAAAATTAAGATAAGGGGTTGGTTTTGTTTTGTTTTTAAAAAAGGACAAGACTGCAGCTGGTCTTTGGCTGGCTGAACCTGAGATCACTCTGGATGACCAGCTGAGGGGGATGCTCTGCTCTATGTGCCCCTTGCAGCTATGCAGATATTCTCTGCACAACTTTTCAACTGAGCTCAAGTCTTTCCAGAGGACTCTCAACAGGTCCTAGAAGCAATAAAGCCAAACACCCTGATCCTCCTGTCAAACAAGAAGGCTGCAAAGGCCATGGCGATAAGGTAACTCTGGGCTTCAAGACCCTCTCCTGCGCAGAGTGCCATAAGTGGAGAAGGTCAGGCATAATGCTCCTCCCCCTACCCAACAAGGGTTCAAAGGTTTTCTGTTTCAATAGGTTTGTAATTGGAACATATTATAAATATTATTTACTAAAAACAACATACTTCTGCAATAGTGTTTGGTACAGTCTCTTTTGAACACCAAAGCTGAGGCACAAGGTTGGTTTCTCTGTCCTTGATTTCCACAGATGGGTGCACACAATCTAACACATAAGCAGCTTCTTAGGCACAGCTAGAAGCAAAATACAAGATCTGTGATGTCCTAGAAAAACGACCTATGAGGAACATCAGCTGAACTCCGTAGGTCACATCTCCCATGCCATTCCCAGGTGGTGGAGACAGAAACAACCTGCAGCATGCAATGACCCTGCTCCCCCAGGGAAAGGACCCAGCTAGGCACACAAACATCTCTGCTGTGCACAGGGAAGCAGAAGTGTAAATGTGTTAGCAACATTTAGGAAACCATTTTTAAAACTATGCTTGTCAGAACAGGGCTTTTTCCTTGTCTTTTCCCCCAGCACCTTCAAGGAAAGAATTAAAATATTACAGACCAACTGGAAAATATTGCCTAATTCTACCTGTGATCTCTGATTTCTATATCAACTTTTCAAAGCCTGACTCATTGGAAGGATGCACTCCCCACCCACCAGACACATGCTCTTTCTTTTGCTCCTTACCTTGTCACTGTGTCTGTATTTGCTCCATTTCTTCAGCATCTTTAGCCACTTGTCCACACGTTCAATTTCCTGCTGTTTTTGCTGTGCAAGGGGGAAGAAGACAGGAGAAATTTTTTAAAAAAAAAAAAAAAAAGGACCAGGAGATACCTCCTAAAACCACAAAACTTCATTCTCTTTATCTTTAAACTTCTACACAAAGGCTTCACATTGGGGATAGGAATAATCCATAGGTGCTTTCAGAAACTTAGGTAATTTCAACCCATGGTAATTAAAGCAGCACTGGTAAAAATGATGAGACACTCAGGCTTAATGTAGAGAAAGCATTTCTAAAAGGAATATTCCTTGACAACAAATATCTTTGCAGGTTCAGCTATCCTCAAATTGTACCATTGTGTCAGACTGGCAGAAATACGATGCTATTTGGTCCCAGTTAGCAGGATCCTAACAGAGGACACACTCTCAGCTCAGGGGAGATGAGGATGGAGATGATGTTACCTACAACCTCCAGTGCTTTTCCCTTTTCAAGCTACAGCTGCTGAGCACTGTGCCAAAGCAGAAGGAAAACCCCAAAACTGCTTTAAGAGGTGTGATTTCTGTGTAACATGGATAAAGGGAGATGCCTGACCCAGCAAAACAAAAGCTCCAACAGTTAGGCAACATGCAGTTCCCACTTCTGTGTGAGCAGCAGCGACCAGCGGACACTGTCTGCCTGCTTCGCTCTCACATGCACATTTGCTTCCTCAAAATCCATCCCCTCCCCAGCTGGTGTGACAAGGATCTGATCAATACCCATGATGACAGAGCTGGCAGCTCTCACCTTCTCTTCCAAGGCGGTGCGGGTTGGCAACTCCTGCTCGCTGGAAAAGCAAGAGGTGACCGGTTACTCTGTAGGCAAGAAAGGGTGTGGGCAAGCACTCGAGGTGCTGCAGCTCGGGGACCACCTGAGGAGATATGGCTCAGGGGCTTCCTGCCTTTCCTACAGCTGTCCCCGATGAGAAGGTAGCAAAGGAAAGACCAGACAAAATCCTATCACTCTACAAAAAGAGTCATGGAGGATCTCTGGAGAGCAATTGCTTTGAACCCCCCTCCTGCACTAAAAAAGACCTACTGTAACAACCTTTTGTTCAGATTTGGAATAAAAACGTTTCTTTCAAACACTTTCCCCAGGCAGAGGGCACCTAAATTATCTGTGCCCTGCTTAAGATGGGGATTTTCTAAGGGAACCGAGAATGACCATATATATTTTCTCATCTCTTTCTACACCTCCCTGAATCATCAGATGCAAATACAAGAGCATATCCCTCTGCAACAGACCATGGGCCTTCATGAAAGTACAGAAGCACCAGCCTGTACCTTCTGATCCCAGCCTTGTGAACCATCGCAAAACGGTTTGCAAAAGCAAAGCCATTTCTGAGTCTTGCCTTGCAGCAGATTCAAAGCATCAGAGTATTTGAATGTGTGTGGTTGAGGAAGGAGGCACATCTAGTCTTTCCTCCTGCATTTGGGACTGACCAAGCCAAGCCACAGAGCAGCTTATTGGTCTGCCATACTTGGCGCAAATGGATGCACAGACATGTAAGTCAGAGAGGACAGGAGAGGGCAGGAGGACTTACTGCAGGAATCCAAACCGGTCTGTAACTTTATATAGCGTAAAATCAGCATCTTCCCACAGGTCAATCTGAGCTCCTTCCTGCCTGCCCTGAAAGCAGAAAGGACACCTGTGAGCCAGCTCCACCATCAGGAATGCCCCAGTGCCTGAATTCCAGCCCCAGTGCCTGCATCCCACCCACAGTGCCTGCATCCTAGCCCCTGGCACGCTAAAAGTCATAGAGCTAGGACACCAAAACCTGCTCTAAAGAGATAAATACAGTGCAGGCAAGAGAAAAATGTGCAAGTTCAGCCTATCCAGCATCCCAGTGTGCCTCTGCTATAGGCTGGGAAGGGCTGTGTATCAGAGAAACTAGTGTTGTCAAGCATAAGCCATCCTGGTGCTAGGGATGCACTGGAAGTCCAGGACCTTTTGCCATCTGTGCTGAGCATACAAGGGATCTGTGAGAAACTCTGGGCATGTGGTGAGAAGGGATGTGGAAGTAGAAGCAGGAAGGGAGAGCTGGCACAAAGCCTGATGGCATGAAGGTTACTGGGGTGATGCCTAAAGGGATGCAGAAGTTCTTATTCAAAGCAATCCTAATCAGTAAAACAGCTTCATCCTTAGAGAGCATGATAGGGAGAAACATAAGGTTGGTACCTTCTCATACTTAGCAACAATCTCTGCTTTTTCCTGGGCTATTAAAGACTCTATATCTTTCTTCATGTCAGAAGCTGTAAGACACAAAAAAAAAAAAAAAGGGAGAGGGTTAAGTAAAAGTGTAAAC